>JAULBM010329859.1:0-13088 GCA_032357055.1 Geukensia granosissima
ACTCAAACGTGGCATAGCTTCCCTTTCAAATCAATACTGATAATCATTAAAATTTTCACGGTATTTAAACCCGTAATAAAGCATGAAAAGCATGCACGTTAAAATTTTTCAGTTTCGTGTTCTAAAGTGTGTACCACGAGAGGCGGGAGTTTCATAAACATTACAACGTGTCGTACAAATCAATGAAGCGTAATTTACCTTTGAATGATTGTAGAGTTTACCTTTTGTGTCTTTGATCATATTTAACACACAAAATGACTCCTACCAAGAATATTTCATTTTATTAATTATGAAAAAATATGCGACGTTTCTTTTGCGGTTCAGTATAGTTTTAATTGTATTTTTTGTTGGTTTTCAATATCGGTCTCAAGTGTTAAAGCCATTTCAACGTTTATCGTATATTCATTACTGCTTTTTCACACTACTGTACCAGTTTATGGGGATTGGTGAACGCTCAGAAGTTGGTTTAACCCCGTCAAAAATTTAATGTGTCTGTCCCAAGACCGGCGTAGAATACCCATGTGAGAACTCAAGACAGATTAGAAACAAACTAAAAGATAAAACGAGGCAACACCTTGAAATGTACATAAAGCATGTCAGGAATTTCCCATATTTATTCAACATTGGTAATTTTGTATTTTCATTTTTTATGTTGACCATGGTATTGTATGTCTTCAGACAACGATTTCTGTCTGCGCATATGGAACCTTCGAATTTCATTATTGTATATGACGTAAAAATCTTTTGAAATTTTCATAGAGTGTATATTTATTCAAAATTATGAATATGAATTATGAATATTATGTCAACGCAGACAATTTTTTAAATCTCGAAAAATTCATGTTTTATCTTATATTAATCATAGACGTAAAAGCCCCCCCCCCAAAAAAAAAGAAAAATAAAACCACGTGAATATTGTAAATCACGTGTTTGTCACTCGTGTGAGTGTAGTTTGCCTGTAGGAAGCACTGTAGTGAAATAGAAAACAAGTTTTGACGCAGGCCGAACATGGAACATTTATAAGTCCAGTACTGTCAAAGATTGTGCTGTGCGACTGTGATATGAAAATTAAAAGATAAATATCAGAGAGGTTGCAGTCCAACCACAAGAAAAACAGAAGGAATTTACAAATCTAAAGGTCTCCACAAGGCCTTCAACAAGGATGAAACATCACTCCTTGTGAAAAGCTCTAGATTGCCCAAAATAAAAAATCGTTTATGCGTCTAATAACACGGATTTTATCTGAATATTATCAACATTTACATTTCACAAAGCAATAGTCACAAACCTTTCATAGCATTTTTATATAGCATTTTTCATGCTAGGCCTAAAAGTAATTGCCAAATCGTTGTGAACACATTTTAACTTTATATCCAAACGATGAAGGATGGCTACATTTGTTAGATTGTTATGGAGCAAAGGTGGTATAAAAATTTCTGTATCATAAAAGATGAAATGTAGAAAATTTGTCTTTGATAGTGGTCTACATGTGTTATATTTGGCCAAAAATAAACATTTTTAGTGTTTCGTTAAAAAATCATGATATATAGTTTAATATAATGGAGAACTGGTTTTCTTTTACATATATATGTATCTTCATCTGCTATATGAGGCAGAAATTATAGGAACAACCTAGGTTCCAAATATAACGTTTTGGATTTATCTCAAAAACCATAGCAGACAGCAAATAACATGTAACAACGTGAATGTGTATCTTAGAGAAATCTACCTTTGTTACAGTTAACCTGAAATGATTTGATAAACCCTTATGAACATATGGCCGAAAACTCCATTTTAGGGTTTGAAGAGGATAATCAGTGAAATTGCGAAGAACTGTTACTTTTCAGTGTGTAACACACGTAAAACTCTACAATCAGTGAAGTGAAAAAGGCGGTGTTTTTAATATAATGTTTGCTTTTTATATAATCACGTATTTTGTACTTTAAGCAGTAAAGTTAATTTGTGCATTGAAAAATTTAAAATAAATTTTAATCTTTTGTAATATTCAAGGAAAATATTCTAATAATTAAATGTTTCGAATATAACTCTTCAGTGACATTATCTCTTTTTAATTATCTACAGACTGTCAATCCAAAAAGGAGAATTTATATATATTAGATTATAAGATAAGTTAGACACAAATCCCAGATATTGACGTTCATCCACGTCGTAACATATGTATCTTATGGCTTACATAAAACATGGGTTCTGCTAGTGGAATGAGTTCATGGGCTTGATTTTGATATTAAAAAGAAAGAATATCAAATATATGCCAGAGGGACCCCAGCTTCAAATCCTTTCTGGATTTTGCACTGCATTAAGCTGTTGCCTTAATTCACTAGATTTCCGTGGGGCACTAAACAAGTTCTTAAAAAATAGTGCCTTTCATTTCTTAATCAAGTTAATTTTTGAAAAAATAAAATTAAACGATTGTAAATGCCCAAATTTCACTGCGTACGAAGCGGCTTCGCTTTTCTGGAATAAGCTCATCAGATATGTTTGGGACCAAATATTGGAAAACGGGAAATACCTGCAGACCGGCAGAGAGGCGTCCCTACCGTATTACCAAAATTTTGCAGTAAGACTGATCGGATTAAGTAATTTCATACAGACTAAAACAAAATAATTAACAATGTTGGAAATATGTTAACTGTATCTTTCCAACAAGCCATCCAATACCCAATAATAAACAAGAGCAAACAACCCATGCAAGAGGAAGCTTTTTACGACCACCGGACAGTACAAGAGAAATATCTTGGCTTCTTGGGATCGGCTCATGAGATCTGTTCGTGGGATGGGCTCATGGGATGTAAACTTGATTGGGTCATGGGATGGGCTCATGGGACAAATGGAAATGGACTTAGAATAAAATCCCTACAAAATAATAAAAAAAACATAACAGAAGTGTTCATCATCAAAACTGTTCCTGTAGCAAATTAGATTTTCCAGTGCATGACATCTTCATTTTTTTATTTGATTGGATTAGTACTTCGTTCACCATGTTTAGATCTGGGAATTCCTGAGTTTGGTTCTAATGCTACTTATGAGAGTGTACCCCTGAAATGTACATATAGCATATGTAACAGCACTTGGTTAAGAGCTTGGAATAAACATACATGTTCGATTTTATTTCAATTGAATCAGCCTTTTTCTACAAGAATATATATGTCAGAATTTCTCATCATGTCATAGGGTCCTATGTGAAACCTAAATTTCCAACTGTTTGCCATGGTGAATGACGGATTGGCACAGAGGTAACAAACCTAAGCACCTTGTAAGGATCATTCATGCCGTGTTTGATTTACCTTTAGTCTTTAATTTAAAACTATTTTGTCAAATAATTCGACAAATATGAAACATCAGTTTATGCTTAAAAATATACATGTACACCTTGGAAAAAAGTATTGCAACACCTGGTGTTTTTAAAAGGACAATTTTTAAACTTTACGGTGCAGTGCATTGTCAAGTTCAGTAAGATTTTGCACTGCTCATGAGATGGACCGAGAATGTTCCATACGTGTTCTATGAGATTTAATCAGGGCTTCCTGCTGGCGAAGTTAAAGTCTCTACCTCCTCGTCGTGTAGATAAGCCATCACATCCCTCGCCTGATGCACTCTAGCTTTTTCATCCAAGAAAATGAGCATTGTTCTCAACGGATGATAATCAAATTGCGGCACTACACTTGCCGCAATGATGTCCTGCTGGTATCTTTGTTCAGTAAGGTTACATCGAACAGTTTTGAGGTCCAACTTACAGTCCTAAGACACGCATCTCCATACCATAACGGAGCCACCACCAAATGGAACTGTCTCTACAATGTTCCGCTGAGCATACCTTGTATTAGGCTGGCGTCAAACACGAACCCTACCATCCGTTACATGCAATAGAAATTGGCCTTTGTTGGACCAATGTACTTTTCGCCAAGATGCCAAATTTCATCGACTGCGAGTTCAACACCATTGCAATCTTTTCAGCTTGATGTCTATGCGTTAACATTGGTCTATTAACTGGTCGTCGGAAACGATAGCCTGCCCTTTTTGGTCGATTTTTCAAAGATCTTGAAGACAGTACGCGATTTGGCAACCACTGTCTTTTCAAAACAGTGCTGTTCAAAAAGAGATTTCTCCTAATAATTCGACCAAGAGCTCTGTCTTCACGAGCGGATGTTACTGGTGGTCTGCCAGATCTAGGAAGGTCCTTAACAGAATTGCTAGTTTGATGTTTACTAACAATTATGTTGATGATTGTTCACGCGCTGCGCAACTGGCCTCAATGACATTCCAGCTTCTTAATACAATACAATAAGTTGATTTACTTATATTTACTGGTGATAAAAAACCCTTGTTACATATATCACCATGATTGGTTTCAAGTTACTGTGTTTGCAACATGCGATAAAACTCCAAGCAAATTAAGCCCCAATAAAATTTTCACACCTAATCAGAGATGACATCCAACAAAAGATCAAACAGAAAAATTCCACCATTGTTAGATTTGATTGACACATGTCTAAATTGAACAATTGAAGAGAATAACTATAACTTTGGATTGGGGGCGTGTCATTTACAAATAATAAAAATATATCAAAATCTATTCTATAATGAAACTAATCTACAGGCACAAATAAATTCAAACGTTAATGTAACATTAAACTTCAAATCCCAAATCAAAATCTGGCTTGTCGTGATATTCCTGGTATTAAAACTTTTTATGTACAAAGTAGACAGTGTTTTCTTCAATTTCGGTCTGTTTTCATTTGTCAACAGTTGGAATTTTCTTTCCACATGTGCAGGTACCCCCATAAGTAGTTTGCGCTATCAAATTATCACCTTCTTCATCAGATAAGTCTCCAACAGTAATTACATCATCAGTAGGAAATTCGGATTTCACAATTGTTTCATATTTAACATTAGGTTCAGTTTTTAGTTGTTCTACCAGTGGAATGTCCACAAGTTTGCTCACATTCTTCTGCTGACCAGCTGAAGTACGCTTATATTCACGAACTGCCTCTGATCTATTCCCGGTCCTTTCCTTGATCAATTTTTCATCTATACCTTCATTGTATAGGGTTGTCGCTGAAAGTTACTTTTTCAGAATGTCCCGAAAAAAGCCCTCCAAATCCAGCCTCTCTCATCATGTCAGCAATATATGATCCAAGAATATTTGTTCCAACAGGATGTGGGTGAAATCGCACATCTTCTGCAAACATAGCAGGCAATGCCTTCGATAAAAGTTTCCACCTTGTCCAACAAAACTGAAATATCTTTTAAAACATTATAAACAGATAAAGGTCGTCCATTATCATACTGTTTTATAGTGTTAAGATTAACTTTTCGTTGATTTAATCCACCTGACACATTCTTACTATTTCTGCAGTGGAACATAACAAAATGCCCGGCATCGTCCCTACCAAAAGAATATTGGTCCAACTGTAAATTTCTATGCTCATCACGGGCTCTTAATCCAAACACTTTACAGTTATAGAAATAAACCGCACGGGATAATCCAAGTGCTGTGTCAATGTCTAATATGTTTTTCTCCCACAATGTGCGCTCCTGTTCAGTAGTCATTTGCGAATCAAGAGACTGTCGGAATTTATGAAAGTGAGCATTATTAGAATTCATAAAATTAAGATCAGGCCTTGCAAGATCTTCTTTAAAGAATCTTGCAAGAGCAGCACACACGTAGTATAAAGTATCCTTAGGGTAAAGATCACCGTCCTTATTACGAACCTCAAATACAAACAGATATAGGAAATGATTTTAAGTAGTGGGATCGATGACTGCTTACTCAAGTCCTTGTGGTACTAATGGCGCACCTAACTGTCTTGCAGTATTTCTTTCATTGGCACATGCTTGCCAGGTATTTGCTACCTAGTTTGTATTTCTTGTTGTGTTTTTGGGTATCCTACCCCTTATCCTTTGCTCCATTTCACTTTCAGACATTAATTTAAACCTTCTATCCATTTTGATATTGCAAAAATGTAGAATAGAACCTCAATTTTCATTTATTATAAACCAAAAACTCCATCCATTTTAAAATAAATTCTTTGACTATTTGCAATGGTCAGTGATAACTGACCATGGTAATTGATAATGAAACAGAAAACAATAGGAAGCTACTGATCTTGGAAAGACCTTCAACATAATGATTTAACACTTACATATAAAAGCCAATAAATCATGATCATCAAAGGGCTTTATCACAAAATAATTGCTAGATGTAACAAGTGGGTTGTTGCACATTGGAAGCTTCAGGTGATTCGCACCTTCAGCTTCCAATCAGCAACAACCCTTACATAAAGTTTAACAATGCCGAATAAATGATGTATGTGGTCAATTTATATATGCTATATGTACAGTTCAAGAAGTAAGCTCTCTTCAGTAGCATTAGATCCAAACATAGGAAAGACGAAATCCAAGCATTGTAAAATGAAGTATTCATATCGAAACAAACCGTAATAAGCAGCCAGATCCAATGAGAAGGACACTTACCATGTGCAGTATTAGCCTTATACTTTATTTCAGGCTAATAGAATTAAAATTAACCCCATAATTTATGTAAAATAAGTCTTTGCATGGGAGTGGGTGTGATGCAAGGTAGACCCTTCTTAATGTAAGTTTCATAAACTGTGTCTCTCACATTTTGGCTATTCTTTCTTAACGCAATTACAAAATCGGAAAGGGGAATTTAGGAAGAGATTTAACTATCTTACTTGGCAACCAAATCTGCTGTTAAAACTATTCCGGGTGACGAGGTTTCTCCTGTGTCATGTGTAAATTGTTAATTTTTGTGAAAAATTAATGTTCCGACAATGTCTTAATTTTTTCATTTCTGGTACCGCCAAGCTTATTCTCACTGTCATTAAGTATACATACATGCCAATGGTTATTTAATCTATCAAACTTTTTTTCAATTTTGTAAAATCCACATGTAAATCCTGTGAGCAAAATTAGAATGGAAAACGACAAAATTTTCCGATTTTCAGATAAGTGGAGATAAATTAAACTAAGAACCTGTATAAAAAACCCGAAATATACAAAAATTACCGGATTCCTTTATACATTTCATTTTATAAGATTTGTAAAAATTCCATCAAGAGATTTTATAAAAATTGGTACAACGGAGAGACTCAGCTCATGAAATGTACAATAGTTAACGGCCATCATGATTTGGTTGACCGGTACGAAATATCCATTTCACAGATGACAATGGATATCTTCCGACTGTCATGAATACAAATCTGTTCTTATGCAGGTTGTGAATAAAATCGATTGTGACGTTACACCGGCTTTGGCTACTCAGTAACACGACGGGTGCCACTATTGGCGCAGGAGTTGCTTACCCTTCCGGAGCACTTTAATTTTCCCTGGTTTTTGTAGGGTTTAAGTTACTCCAGCTTTAGTTTTCAGTGTAGTGTTGTGTGTTCTGTGTTTGTCTTTCGTTTCACTTTGTTGGTCATGTTATTGTCTGTCTTCCGACATAACGATTTCTGTCTGCCCCTTTGATATCTTTGAATTCCTTTTAGTCCATGTCTAAATGTTTGAAGTTTCGATTTTTTGTAAAACGTACCGTCTTCCGTTCTAGTTTCTGTCTAAAATTTTCTTGACACATTATATAATGTTTGACTTCGTAGTTGTTGGAGTTCGCAGCATGTTGTTTACGGAAAAGCCTTAAAGCCTGACTAGTTGATCTTTTTTTCACCTTGTTTCCACGCGTTTGTTGAGCTGCTGGTTCGTTTTATCTGCAAAGTGCCGTTAACCACTGAAACTCTCGTCAGCGGACATCTTTTAATCAGGTAGGTATCACCAAATTACGGAAGGCAGCGATTTGGATGATATTTTGGTTGGAATCCCCAGTTATTCTAAAAATAGGTGAAGCGTGTTTATAGATGTAATAGGATATCAACTTTGTTGTGCAATATGATAAAATACTGTTTATGAGGTGTATAGCTCTCATTTGACACGGCCCATGTTTTGAGGTTCCAATAAGGATTTTCTTAATAGAGGGTTGCTGTTTACAAGAAAGCTACTCAGCCAAGGATTTATTGTGAAAAGGTATCACTGAAAACGGTTTTCCGTCATGACTTAATTGGTTATAACGAAATACTAATTTCCCAAATGAAAACGGATACATTCTCATTGTCGATAGTTCATCTCGTTCCTACACCGAGTATGAATACTACTGATTTTGACTAACTACTTGTTTTGATTACTTAGTGCTTCTTTTGCTATATTTGAATCTTTGACTTCCTATGTTTCGGTTCTAATGCTACTGATAAGAGATTACTCCTTGAAATGTACATATAGCATACCCTAAATTTTCCATATTTATTTAACATTGGTGATTTTGTAATTAGTAACACGTATCACGTGTCACTTGTGAGTCCAGTGTAGAATACCTATGCGAGAAACCAAAAGTGCATAGTCCAAAGAAACAAAACAAATTTTAAACAAACAAAAGAAAAAAACGTAAACATAGGGAACAGAAGATTGGAATCCACGAACTCCTTTACAAAACAGGAGTGGGATCAGGTGGTCAGGAAGGGTAAGTATCCCCTGTCCTGCGCGCAACACCCATCGTGGAACCCTAAATCTCAAATCCTGGTTAACGTCAATCCGAGAAGAGGTCAACTTATTTTTGTATTATCGATAACAGGTCCATAACAAGTTTAGATACCATGATGCCATATTGATCAACAAATTCGTGATCGCGACCATTAAATTTTGATGAGGGACGACTTCACTTTCATTGGATGTATCTTTGTTGTAGTAATTTATGCGACAACATCAATGCTCTCTTCATAAAATTCTGATACTTGGAACATGCACGAAAGTATCGAATCAACTGCAAAACATAAACCCCGTAGGCATGTGAAACAGAAATATTGCCACATAAATATCGGAAGTTAACAATAGAAGAGTCATCCCGTTTGTCGTAATTCTTAGAATCAAGTTTTCACTTTTGGTCAATTTCGAGGAATAAATCTAGGTATAAAGCAGATTATTTTTAGTTTATAAATAACTACCTCGTTTCTTTTAGGTATAATCATATTATGCCATAGTTTGATACTAATGTCAGCATATCTGTAGACAATAATAATTTCCAAAAGAAACTCCATCACTGAAACTGTATATTACAAAGATAAGGAAAATTATTTGACTTTGATATTATGTTAAATACATATTTGTATATTGAGATTCAGATTTTCAAGGTTTGTATTGATAGTGGTGGCCTACTATACCTCTGTGGTTTCTGGATTTGTCGATTAATTATATGCAAGCAAGTCAAGTCTTAATTCAATTCACATTAGGTTCCTACGGATAAATCTACTGAGCAATAAAGCAAGCTGCTCACAAGGAGTATCACGCATGAATACTAGTGATCAAAACAATATGAAAGCAACATGTGAGCTAGATATAGCCATAGTACCTGGAATACAAAGGAAAATACTTATGCGATCACAAACGAGACAAATATAGAGTCGGCATAACATTACGGTCGCTGCTACTAAGGAACTTTCTGTGGTAGCTAAAATACGCAACCGCACTCAAAGCAAAGGAAATTACACTATACTCTA
Source organism: Geukensia granosissima (assembly GCA_032357055.1). Classification (NCBI taxonomy): domain Eukaryota; kingdom Metazoa; phylum Mollusca; class Bivalvia; order Mytilida; family Mytilidae; genus Geukensia; species Geukensia granosissima. The sequence goes on from JAULBM010329859.1 coordinate 9,582, forward strand.
AATATATCTTTAAGTATTTATTTGAAATTTGCAATAAAATTTAAGAAAAATAGAAATGTGCACCATCATTATAAACCTATCTAAATTTGCTCTAATTATTGACTGACCCTGGTAACATTTTTCCTGAGAGGAACTTTCTCTCAGTCAATTAATGCAGAGCACAAATCATATTTTGTAATTTGAATTTGACAGGTTAGTAATGCTAAACAAGCGGTTTCCACTTGTAATGAGCTGATGTAAATTGTGTTATTAATTTTGCAGATATCAGGGTTACAGTTATGACTATATTAGAACCATGCAATTCATATAAAATCAAACGAGATAATAATAAAAAGTATGATGAACAAGAGAAAATGCACCCATAGCAACCAGACAACAACCATGAACATGTCTTCAGTTTACTTCTTGGTGTAAAAATGTTCATAGAGCGGACGTTTGATCTTCTTTATCTTTTCCTCTTCTGCAAACCAGTTTCTTTAAAAAATATTTTGCTTTTGTCAAAGCAATTCGAAGATACCGAAAGGGAGAGAAATTTGATACCGAGAACAGGCACAGATGAAGATCAACAGAGAAATAAAAACCCTTTTTCTGACATCCGTTGGCTCTAGCTATAAATAACTATGTTAGCTTATGATGATTTCTCCTTTTTTTTGCGACAAATTGCCAGAATTAAATCTTAAAATCTTTGAATAAGAACCAACTGTGAAAGAAACAGACCGTTAGTATCTATTTACACCAATGTAACATTAAATCGAAGTTGAAATCCTGTCTTATTGTCGTCATCATGATACCAACTCCTCCCGCTTGATTCGGGTTTCTATTTCGATTTGTTTTCTTATCAGTATTTCTTTCCTTACTTTTGGATTTCGGCATTAATATGTTTAAGTTCTAATGCTGTTGATAAGACTTTACTCCTTAAAAAACTTCTAAATACAAAATTACCCATGTTGAATTAATATGGAGAACTTTGGTATGCTATATGTATATTTCAAGTAGTAACGTCTCATCAGTAGCATTGGAAGCAAAACATAGGAAGATCAAGGTCCAAACATAGCAAAAGAAACACTCAGATCTAAATAAATCGAATTAAGAAACCAAACTGGACGACAGGGACAACTACCAATTAAGGGCAATACTTTTCGGGGTCTTTCCTTATTTTTAGTGCTTTAGAATTTTAACAAATACAGCAAATTCGCTAAAACGTTGTATAATAGATTTCATGTCAGAACAGTCTGACAACTGTACTGGTGAATAACCTCGTGGACCTCTTCATCGATCCAGTGTAAAGCTTAATTCAATTCAAAATAGTAATCTTGATAATCATATATTTTGAAACCAGTGTGTCGATGTCACTGTAGGCTGTAAGACTCGCATGACATAAAAAATAATCACATATTATTTAACATAAAATTGCAGTATTTATTGAATTTCTTATCCCCTGAAATTACCGAAGAATTTTTTTCTTTTATCGCATATGGTTCTTACTGCTTCCATGGGATTTGGCTCCCTATTTCGATTTGCTTGAATATTTGAACGTCTTTTGGATTTGGCTTTCCTATGTTTTGGTTCTACTGCTGCTGAAGAGAGGTTATTTTCTGATATACTTATACCCCAATTCACCTCATCTATTTATTTTATACCGGTCGGCATTTAATTCTCTCAAAAAAGTATATTAATGAAATTCAAAATAGTGAGACAACATATGGAATCACGTATTTTAAATAAAACCAATGAACCTCAGCTAGTTAAGAATTGCTTAGTAACCTAGAAAATAAGTTGGCATCTGCTTCGGTTTACTTTCTCCTGATTTTACCGATAGAGGATAACAAGACAAGAGTCATGCTCGGGACAACACAAGGCCGGGACGTCGAAAGCACCTGACAACATTTCATGTTTATTATGGTTATAATATTTTTCCGATTTTACAATATTTTGATATCTCAAGATGACACTAGCCTATGGTAAGTTTCCCCTGCTGGAAAAGAGAATGTACCCTTTTGTAACACAAAGTCTTATTCCTGTTTTGTTGAGAAGATCGTAGAGTGCAAGTTTAAATAATTTTATCTATTTTTAAATGATAATACTTTTTACCTAAACCTACGCGCAATATACTATAGAGGGCGAGAATAAAAAAAATAGGAGAAATGTTTGCCCTTGGTTGTTGTGCTTAGAGAATGGACAAATTCGAAATTTTTCTCTTGACAGTGTGGGCTCAAAATTGCCGTGCTTATCGACTTGTCCTTTTTTCTGACCCTTCGTTTTTCTCTTGATTTGTCTTGATCTATGACTTGCATAAACGCTTATGGGTTCTGGGCCGTTTTGCACTTGCTGTAGGCCTTCAATGATCAGTCAGTAATCCAATCCACACCTGACCTACAGCGACTTTGAAGACGGGCAGCAATAAAAACGCTGCATATGCTCACAATTCAGAACTTTCGGTATGCTATTCGGTACTTTTAAGGAGCAATAACTCAACAGTAGAATTAGAACCAAAATATAGGAAATATGGGGTCTAAACATGGAAAAGGAAGTACCCAAATCCAAACATTATTTAATTAATTTATTAACTGACCCTTGGTCGTGTCATTCTTTACATGACCTTTGGTCAGTTTATTAATCACAGAACATATTTTGTCATTTTAATTTGACGGGTAAAAGAATGCGAAATGGTCGGGTTCTAGTGTAATAAAGTAATGTAATTAAATTCATTAATTTTGCAGATGTTAGGGTTACAGATATGACTGTATTAGAACGATGCATTATACGTCCAGCCAAATTGACGAGAGAATAATAAGTTTTATGAGGAACAATCGACAGAGATACAAAAACATAAACATGTCCTAAGCTAACATTTATTTTAAATACGTAGAGCAGGTAACTGTGATTTCTTGGTATTATATATATATAAAACTTCGGTCATCAGTTATAAGTTCAATCGTTACTTCCAATGCATAAAAAGAATTCAAGCGTCAATTCAATGCATTTTATTGCTACTGAGAATTTTAATTTTACGTCCAATAACTGCTTGTAAGATCAAAACAGGTTTATTCGTGACTAAAAAATCCCCTTTTACCGATTGCAGTACATCCTTTTACTATGTTTGGGTCTCTGTCTTCCTATTCATTTGTTCTATCGCTAATGATTAGTGATTATTCCAGGGAGCACGTGTCCACCTTATAATAATCATATATGTATTAATTATTAGGCTTAAACTTCCAGAGTAATGCTTCATGGAAGCTTCATATCAATACTATTTATAAGAAAGCCTGTTCCAGATTTCATTTATTAAGGCAGGTCAAATATTTTTTGGACCGTAAATCATTAAAAACAATTTATATTGCTTATATCGACCAATTCTTGAATATGCTGATATAGTCTGGGATAACTGTACATTGCAAGAATCTAATTTATTAGAGAGTGTTCAGATTGAAGCATCACGTATTATTACTGGCTTGCGTCGCACTACTTCTGTTCAAAAATTATATAGAGAACTTGGTTTTGAAAAAT
>JAULBM010329870.1:0-23133 GCA_032357055.1 Geukensia granosissima
CTCCGGAGTTTGTCAGTACTTTTACATTTTCCTTTTTCCTCGAATATCCCCTTGGTATTTCTTGACACATTTTATAGGTTTTTCTCTCATTAAAAAATTGAAATACGACATTAAGAACCAAAATAATAAAATTCTACAGCGATGAAGACTACATGTGGAAACCATCCATAGAAAACCTATTTTGGTTTTGGATGTCCTCCAGCTCGAATCTTTGGATTAAACAGCTTAAAAATGTAGGAAATTATGTGATAACAGACTTTAAAAGCCAAGTTCAGAAAGAAAGAAATTCTTAGGTCTAATAGTCAAAAGTGATGAAAAATTGACAAAATATTTACAATAGATTATCTATTCACAAAAAGTCGGGTATTTTAAGTTTAAACATCACTCAAATATCTAAAAGTATTATTTTGAAGTATCTTTTTGATTTTTGCCATTAGCTGTGATTCTTAACAATGAAATTTAAATCTGCGATGAGAGGAGTGCATTTTGTCCTATTGGTATGCCAACTTTCTGCCGATAGTTGCTTAATCCAACATAAATGTCGTATGATGTCCAGCAAGTTTATTTATCATAAAATTTATAATTAAAAGGAATTTTATTTATTGTAGCATATATAACCAGAATTTTTGAAGGACTAATTGATTACATATGAATTTTTTCTTAATAGGCCACATCTCCTATATTGTAAAGTCGTTTAAATTGTAGAAAAATCAAAACTGGCTTATGTATAAAAAGAAACTTTAACAGACTTTAGTTTGTTTAAAATGTAAAGGAATTAACATTCTTTAAGTTTCCATTTTAATTTTAACTGTGAATTTTCAGTCTTTAGTTTAAACCTCTTTGTTCTAATACACAATACAAGAATAAAATCATAGGTAGTTAACAAATATAGGATTCGGAAACAAGCCATGCTAATCCGTTTCCTTGAATAAATATCTTACATATATATTATATCATCAATTTTACATGCTACGCGAAATTGGCGTTACATTTAACGGAGATTTTAGAATGTTACAAATAGTGTATATGTTTAATGAAGAAAATGTTTCTAATAATACCAATACTAATAATGATAATAGTAACAATAAGAAAAATTTATCTTATGATGAAATGCAAAACGATAGATAATGACACTATTGTGAAAATCTCTTACTTTTTAAAATGAAATTTTGCACTCTTAAGAATATGTCCTTATTTTGATCAGAATTTAAATTACCTGATCCAAAGAGAAGCTAATGATCATTAATTTCAATAGGGTAATCAGGTGTAAAAATTAGTTCTTTCCGTAAAGTAGAATATTTATTACAATTTAATTGAAAGTGGATTGTTGACTCGACCACATGAACAATTAGGTGAGTCCACAAGGTTGCGAAAAAATAGATGTTCGTTTAGTGAACTACTGTTTATCCTTAACCTTGCATGTAGATTTGTCCATGTCTTGTACCAGCATAGTAAAAGACACTTTCAATGTTGGTTCTATGCGTTTTTTAATATGTTTAAAGAGGGGAATGTTTTGTGTTTTCGGGCAATTTATTCCAAAGTTTGTTTGCTCAAGGTAGAAAGTATTCGGAATAGAAGTTTGTTTAAGTGCGGATTTCTAAAATATTCCGAGATTGGCGGGAAAATGTGTATGACGATTTGCAATTGATTCAGGTCGTAATTTTTGCAAGTATCCAGGAGCCTCATTATTAATTTTATAAAACATTATTAATTTTTTCCCAACTAGTTTCTTCATATAATTTCTAGATAGATGTTAATTTTGTGCCCCCCTGCAACAATTCTCATTTGTTCTATTTGACCACTATCGACTTCATTTACAAGATATTGAGTCTTATTATTTCAAATAATGTCACCATACTCCAGGAGTGGTCTTATATAAAAATACATTTTTTCTAATGTAAATCTATTCAAAATATACCGATCTTTGCGTAAGACAATAACCTGATATCTTTATTATCGAATCAATGTGGCAATGCTATAGTCCATTATTTGACAAGTAAATACCCAAATGTTTGTGTCAAGCAACTTTTTGAAGAATACAATTTTTCATTTCTAAAGACAGGTGTACCGGTTTGACGGATTTTCGAGAAATTACCATAGTTTCAGTTTTCTAGGGTTTGAACTTTACAAGTCACATGTTTGACCATCGGTGAATTTTTTCAAGATCTTCATTCAAAGTTTCAGCTGTGCTGTCTGGAGTGTCAAAGTTAAATCAATACTAGTATCTTCTGAAATAGTTTTATACTTGCATCGATATCAGTTCCTGTATAGTTTACAAAAATCAGAAAAAATACAGGACTCAGAATGAAACCTTGTGGAAATCCTGCTTTAACATATTTCCATTCTGAATTATTCCCATTTAAGACTATTGTTGAAACCGCCCGGAAAGATAGTTCTCAAACCAGTTTAACAGGTTATCTGAAATTCCGTACTGTTTTAAGCTAAAATAAGAGACCACGGTGCCATACACTATTAAACGCCTTGATAATGTCGCAAAAAACTACCCTCTTATATCGCAAAAAAAAAACTACCCTTACATCTTACCACTGTCACATGGTCTTGTCTGTCCTCGACTTAACGATTTCTGTCTGCCCCTTTGGTATCTTCGAATTCCTTTTAATGCCCTCCCAATATCATTTGTGATATAAACCAACTGATTTATAGCCGAATCACTCTTAGTAAATCATGCTAAGTGATAATGTCATTCTGAGGCAGAAAATTATGAACGTGTTTGTAAATGCAGCGTTTCATACACTTAGACAAAATGCTCAGCAACGATATAGGTCGATAGATTTTAACTTCATTTGGGATTACCACTCTTAAATACGGAAGTTACATTAGCCTTCTTCCATTTTGTGGGGGAAAATGGCCGATGTAAGCGATAAATCAAACAACTTTCAAATGGGATACTTTAACTGAAAGGTACCTTCTTTGAGAAGTCGTGGGTTGATCAAGTCTGGACCCGACGCTTTACTGGCTTTTAATATTTTCAGAGCGTCTTCGACTTCGCTTTCATCAATAGTGATATCAGCGAGTCGATGCTCTGGTTTTATTAAATCCAGAAGGGCAGCATTTGAATCATCTAATTTTGTTTGCATAGCAAAAGAATATATATAATAGATTTGCTTTGACCAGATAATTAAACACCAACTTTTAACAATGGAGGTTTTATTACCGATATTGATAACAAGTTGTCCACCAAGTACTAGTTTATGGGTGTTCTTTTATAAGCTTGGTCATAAGATTTGTCATGTATTTCTGACGGGCTTTTCTAACTAGTGACGTTACATGTTTTCTTGCTTCCTTAAATGTCGCCCAATCACCTGGTCTAATAAACCGTTTAGCCTTATTGTAAAATCAGTTTTTCTTTTTGATAAGTCTTCGTATGTCATTTGTTAACCACACACGATCAGATTTACGAATTGTAACTATTCTGTTTGGAATTGTAGTTTCTGCTGCATGTAATATAATACCAGAATTATTTGGTGTGATTTCATCGATATTGTCACTGGAAACTACTTCATTCCAGTCAGTTTCTTCAAGTAAATGTATATAATTACCAAAGTTACCTTTATCATACAGCCAAATCTTTAGCTTGAACGAAGAGGTCAACTTATTTTTGTATTACCGGTAACAAGTCCATAACTAGTTAAGATACACTGACACCCTTTGGATCAACCAATTCGTTTTAGGAGGGACGACTTCAGCCTTGATTATCTTTGTAGTAATTAATGCGACAACAGCAATACTCTCTTAAAAAATCCGGATACTTGGAACAGGCACGAGAGTATCGAATCAACTGCTAAACATCCTGTAGGCAGGCGAATCAGGAATATTGCCATGTTAATATGGGAAGTATACAAAAGGAAAGTTAAAGTCACCCCGTTTGTCGTAAACCTTAGAAAAAAGTTTTCCCTCTTGGTCAATTTCGAGGAATAAATCTAAGTTTGAAGTAGATTTTGTTGGGTCTGTGGTCGCCTTTATTTTAAGTTCGCCGGGATATAATTGGTTGAGATATTCACTGAAGGAGGAGGATTATTAAATGACAAAACATCATCGATATAGGTAAAGTAAAATTAAACGATCTGGCCAATTTCTTTTTGTTATTTTGCTGGAGTTCCTAAATGACTACTGCTTCATATGAGTACAATAATAATTTGGCCATCTGTTTAAAAACTAGCCCACCAAATTCTACAAAAATGTTGTAAAAAGTCCAGCATGTTCATAATATCATCTTCCCTGTATTTATTAGCACAAACGGTGTGTTCTCTACCATAGTAAGACATCTTTACCTATATATAACCAAATATTTATATCTTGGATTTCCTTTTTGTTTAACAAAACACTGATGTAACAATTTCTTAAGACCGTCTTTAAGTTGTGAATGTGGAATCGTGGTATAAAGAGTAGAAAAGTTAAACGTTTGAATATTTGTATAAAATTTTAAAGAATCAGATTTGAAATATTGGAATAGATCTTTCGAATTATTAAATATCCTCATTTGATTTACACCGCTTGTAGAGTACGCTTTATCACACTACTTTTGAAGGCCTACCTTGACTGTGACGACAAGAGGCTTGGTGGAGAACCATGATGAATTTGAGATAGAACAGGTTTCACACCTATCATAGCATTTGACGTCACAAGGACGTTTGATCAAATACTGGCAAAAAACAATAAATATAGGTTTCACAACGAGTGGTAGCTGTATATCGTAGGTTATCGACTTGTGTTATTTAATTTCAAAGTGAATAATTAATGAGTTGCTAAAATTATAGACTAGAATTATTTGATTTTAAAATAAGTAATAAACAAACCTCCTTGGTAATCGTATAAGTTACGATACGATAAGATAAGATAAGAAAAAATATTTTAATTCGGCATAAAAGTAAATTGATAATTTTGTCTTGCAGAAAATTATAACATAATTATTTGAATTAAACCAACAAAAAGCCAACAGAAAAAACATAAATTGAGAAACACTAAAGGTAAGGACGGATCGCCCCCTGTTTTCCACAATTTGGTCCCGAGCGTACCTGATGTAGGTAAATCTAGAAAAGCGGTTCGTAAGCAGTGAAAATTAGGCATTTACAAACATTGTTTATCTAAATTGTCAACAATCTGTCTAATAAAAGAAAATAATGCAAGGCACTTTTTTCCTGCCCTACTGAAATGAAGTGACCTACAGTCGACAGCTTTACAAGAAATTATGCAGTGCAGATCCAGAAAAGATGTGGCTTGTGTTTTTCTGACATATATTCTATATTCGTCCTTTTAAATATTTAAAGAGCAACTGAATTGGGGATACACGTATGCCGATTATTTATGTAACAAAATATCTTGGCAAAGTATCGTCTAAAGCCTTTAACAGATCTATTAAAACCCCTTCAATAAACTGATTTTTGTCAAGGGCTTCAACCAGTCTCCCAACAATAGGAAGAACACTCAATATTCTGTAGTTTCCTTTTTATTTCTTTATTATTTTTTAAAACAGAATTATATAGGCTACCTTTTAATTTATCGGAAAACTATTTAAAATGGACAAATTAAAAAGTTAGTCAGCTGAGGTGCAAATGAAAATTTGCCATGTTTTTACAATTTGTTTGAGTGGTCATACTCCACATCTTCTCCAATGTTGTCAGCTGTTGTCAAAAAAATAAATATTAAAATTGTTATGAAAACACAAAATTACCAAGTTAATTAATGAATAATGTAACAGTTATTCTTTACTCATGCTGATAAATATTGAAAATATTTATTTCCGACCTTTCATTAGAAAGGTATAGCTAGACTTTGTCAAACCAATTTCTTATAAGGAAATGACCAATAATGATTCAGGATGATATTTTTGGATGGTTAAATTGTACAATTAGATGAAATAAAACATTTGAAAGGATTCTATACAGAAGAAAAAAAGCACTTTGCACACAAAAGTAGCTTTCAGAACGCATAAATCTAGCCATCGGACAAAAATCTTAAATCAGACAGGACAACTAGTAACTTGAAGTAAAATAATAGAATTTGTGTAAAATGTTTTTGACATTCTGGAACATAGTTTTTGCATGCAAGTCTCCAATATTGATTTAAAATGTAAATATTCCATATTTATGACCAAGTGCAGATATGAACTATTTCTTGTTGGAATACACCTTCACAGCAAAATGTCGACATTCGTTCGTCTGTGACATCATATGCTATATGTTGAAATCAACACAACGTCACAAATAAACGATGATCTCACAAAACTAGACTTTACCAGACCAGTCAATAGAAACTTAATCATAGAATTAGCCAATCGAATACAGATATCTGCTTTATCACCTGGTGAATAATTTGAAACACAACTTATTATATGTATGTTCGCATTACATTGTGTTAGTTTACGTTGGCGCTATATGAGATAAAATGTTCATTTGTATACCGAAAAACATATATATGCCCAATAAATTCTAACAAAATAAGAGATAATATTTTCACAATATATTAATGTGAAAAAATATCACATATATACTAACCAAAACAGAAGGCAAAACGGCAAAATATCGGGACCTTTGTCTACAGAATTACAGAATTATCATGAAATAACCGAGACGGATAAAATCATTGTATAGTAGATGTCCGTTCCGCTGGATTTGGCTGCTTTCATTTTGTAATATACTTTATAATATTTGGAACTCTGCTCTCCTTTATTTCGGTTTAAATGTTACTGATGAGAGCCTAATCCTTGACTTGTGCATATAACATATCAAAATTCACCATATCTATTCAACAACTTGTATTTTTGTATTTTGTAACAGAATACGACGTATTCCTGACAATACTTGAAAAATTACATAGTATACTTTTTGGAATGAAAAAAAACTATTATTCAGAGTTAAAAACATGGATAAAGTGTTTGTAACTTTACTTAAATATAGAATAATGGACCAAGTAAGGGCATTTTGGTAGCTTATACTTTCCACTGCATATACAGTGAACTTTTATGTTTAAAATATTTGAATTTTTTTAGAATGTTTTTAGGATAAACATTATTCAAGGCCTAAAAGTAACATGTTGATGTATGTTTTTTTTTAAATTTTGGCCTTTTGGTCTTTTTTTTTTTATAGACGACCATATACCCTTCTCTATATCTTTCTATATTTGCATATTAATTTGATCTGTATCTGCCGCCTGGCCCTAAAGTTAGTTAATATTCCAATTAATGCTTTTGGGTTGTTTTTAGTTATTAATTTAACGTATTTTATTAATCAGAAATATTTCAGCATAATATAGGTTTATACCGTGGTAGATGTTAGTCACCTTTATTCTACTACACAAACATTAACGTTAGGACAAAGAAGAGGTAGTATGCTTGTCTATAAGGAGCCATCAAACATCTTTGGTCTAGTCTGTCTTCCGACTTAACGATTTCTGTCTGCCCCTTTGATATCTTCGAATTTCCTTACAAACATCTACAGGTTGATTTAAGGCCTTCATTAATGGACAAATATTCACACCATAAGCTTAAAAGGACCTAAAAAGAAATCTTGATGATATTCAAATGTAACAATCCATTAAGCAATTAATCAACGACATCTGATGGATTACAGGTAATTGGCTTGCGACAGGCACATAAAGTATTTGGCGGCGGTTTAACATGTTTGTTAGCGCTTAAACGCCCCCTCCCTAACTTGGGACAGTGGTTTATAAAAAGAACATAAAACAAATTTTAAAATCAGCAGCATTAGATTAATTTTTGAAGTCAATGAATAGTACGTAGACATTTACGAATCAAAACACAAATGAACATACATATTCTCTTAAGCCAAGACATCAATTAAAACATGTCGGGCTCGATTTAGTGTAAAACATCGATAACAGCATTATTAAACATTTTAGATTTTGTATATTTTCAACCTTCCCCTAACCTAAGACAGTGGAGTGATTAAACGACGTACATGTTTGGTCAAAAATTTGTTGTTGTTTCTTTTTTTTAAAATTATTTTGCAATTTAAAAAAACAACCCTATACTTGCTCATTCTTTTTGAAGGATAGTACTTGGTTTGTACTTTTTATTTTTTGTGATCTATTAATCAAGACCTCTTTGTCCATACAAACCATAACTATTCAGTATTTTTATTCTACTGTAAAATTTACAACAAATAACCACTTTATTTGGAATGGATCAAAATTTAAAATTTTGGACAATAAAATTTCCACGTTCCATTTTATGGTGAAATTGTTGCAACACCTTCCTAGAAAATAACCGGATACATTGTAAATTAGACCACGCGTTAAGATTAAGGAATGTTATTCCATATGGAAATTTATGTAATTTGAATGTTAAATCGTTCATATATCATCTGTTTTCTGTCTTTTATTGAATATTTTGCTACAACAACCAACACCGAGGTAGTATGAAATATATTTTTTCAATTTGATATATTTTCTAGGAAATCGAACTGGAACTGTCACGTGTGGACGATCACCTTTGACCTTTCAATATACATCCGACTTAATCAAGCTTCTTCTCATTTGTAAATGACAAAATCCAAAGTGTTTCCAGAAATGTGAACTATCACAAAGTTACAGAATAATTTTAGTCATGATGATGCCATGTTGAATTTTGTGATTTTTATTGGAATTCTATACCCATGAATGACAGAGATTTAACAAGAGGTAAGGTGAATTTTGTTGTTTTTAATTGATTTTATTTTGTGTCATTGTGTCTCTGTGTTATTTAAAGCTTTCAACGTTTAATTATGGATTCAATGCTGGTATAATGCATTAACACATCTCTGAATACTGTCATAAATATTCCATTTAAAGGCAATTGATATTTGTAGAAGTATTACGTGATACTGTACATAGAATATTTTGTATAATCCTACTTCCAAAAGTGTTTCATCAATGCATAATGAAATGATGTAGACTTTAAAACTACATTTTGGGGTTAGCATTACAAGGTTTTATATATTAAATATCATATGACTGGTTTTAATTTTTAAGGCATTCTTGATCAAATATTGCCACTTTCAATAATTTTAATATTTTGTGGAGATTTTATATCTTACTTAATTGTATGGACGCTTTTCCGTCGTTGAGGGTCAGGAAGTAACTTATAAATATTACATTATTTGTTATCAGACATTAGTTAATGGTTAATCACAGAACTGTCCCTTGTTTTAGAGTGTGTTTAGTTTTAGGAAAGTGTTACAAGAACTAAGTAATAAAATGAATAAAGTGTAATAATATGCTCGTATCGAGATGTCTGTCAATGCAATAAATTACTGATTATAAACAGAATCAATTTTTTATCATCTATTAAATTTTGCATGTACAGAGAACAACATTTTGAAAAGAAACGGACAAGAACTGTTAACGACAAATTAATCCAAAATTACAGACAATGGATTATTATTTCACGAAACGTTGCATCTAACTGCAAGATTATGAAATATTTTTCATTTGATTTTTATTGTTTGTTTGTTTGATTGAGGTTTAACGCCACTTTCAACAATATTTCAGTCATATTGCGGCGGTCAGTTTTACTGGTGGAGGAAGCCGGAGCACCCGGAAAAAAACCACCGACCTTGGGCAGGTAACTGACAAACCTTATCACGTGCGATTCGAGTTAAACGCAACCCGTTTTTTGGTACAAACCCAGGCGCGAACTCACGCCGTATAGGTGATAGGATACAGTGATCGGTACAGGTTAGTTCGTCATAAATGTAAATATTATATGTATCTGCCTCTTGTTACAGTTGTAAACTGTCAGAGTGTTTAATAAAATCTAAAATCTTAAAATCTTGGTAAGTTTAAATCAACTACCTAGACCACTCGGCCAACCAGGCCCCCAAAAATTTTAAGGCTTTTTGGCTATGACTTTGTGAAATTCCTTACTGTTTTTTCCGGACAACCTCAAAAACAGTTAGGATTCGTTCTCTTTCTTTTTTTTGTGCTGGTCGGTGAGACTTTACCTTTTTTCAAGGGGTCGTTTTGTTGGGTTTTGGCTGGTCGAGTGGAAGAGCAACATTCTGCTGCGGGTCATCATCTGAAGAAGCTGCCACATCTCTTTTATCGATCGATTAAGGAATTATAGCTCTCTCGTCCTCGCTAATCAACATTTCTTAAAGATTTCTCATCTTGTTCAAATTTTCCTTCTAAAATGCATTTAATTGGTTAAAAACATGTTTGATATTTTGATGCTTACTTATAAGTGTTTCTGCTAGTTTGTTTTGAAAAAAAACTCATGCAGTTATAATACCCTGAGGTGTCAAATGTATTGTGATTTTATTGTGAACTACTCATGAGTGTTCATTAAATAGATGGGACCGTTGTCTTGTTGTCTAACAGCTTTTCAAAGACTTCTCATTGTTTTAATGCGCTTTTTAGAAAATTAAAATAATTAGTAAAAAGTAAAACTTGCATACAAAAAAAATTATTATAAAGATTTGTGCATTCAAACAAAATAGGCAGTTCGTTTACACACGCTTGACTATTGAGCAAAGCGCAAGTACTTAAAAATAACCAACAAATTATCGTTTATTGAAATTCCTATGTTGATCCTTTTAGGAATTCGTGCAATGGACGAAAACCAACGGACAATTTTAGCAACAATGCATGCAATAAGACGGTGTCTATCTGATGCACTTGTTGTGTCAGCGATTGATAATGATTTGATGACCATCGCTTCCCCGTCCAGTTTTAAATGTTAGGCAGAAGCATCATCATTATGTTCATATATAAGTTGTAATTTCAAACATCGGTAATCTTTGCCATGTTGATTGATTGATTGTTGGTTGCTTAACGTCCAGTGGCAAATATTTGATGCATATTCAGGACGAGAACAAGTTCAACAATTATCAGTATCGAAAAAGGGGTGGGATTGGACACAACAGGGCAACGGTTTTTGACTGCCACTGGAAAATGGGAGGGATGGGTAGGGAAGGAAAATTTAGCCTTTTGTAGCGGCATTAGCCTTCTCTTTTTCGAAAACTACAAAAGGGGTCTTTTACGTTCAAGAAGCGTGGTACTCTCCAAACACGTCACCCACTATGGCCCACTGCCAAGCTGTCACTATAATAACATTGCAGATCCCCAACGAGAGGGCTTCCCCTATCCGCCACCTGAGGTTCGCACTGGGTCAGCTCTGTGGGAAGAGCCCTGGAGACCGCACCGTTTTTGCCATGTTGAATGTGGGTTTCATGGTCACCAGAATAACGTGCAGCAATTTATGTTTTGGGGCATATTGTACATGTAGAAGATCTTCCGTTTCCTGATAAAGGTTAATTTATGGGTGACCAATATTTCTGAACGCCCATCCCGTAATTTTTCCGTACAAATGCTATTTAAAAGAATATAGAATTAAGCCAGAAAGACACGTTTAATCTTTAATACGTTTTAAAAAATATTTAAAGGCCAAATTTAAGGCTGCGTAAAAAACGCTTTTAATGGATTTATCTTCATCAGACATGCTAGGGGCCAAAAAAAGAAAGATCAGTAAAACTCAGTAAAACTTAACGAAATTTTATATATGTTAATGGAGCAAATAAAATATACAATTCCTGACTAAAGCAAATCTATAAGCCTAATATAGCAATAATGGAATTTACAACAGATTGCGTCAAAAATAGACACATGCAAGAAATGCAGAAAAAAAAAGAATACAGAGAGCAATCTAACACACCAAATGTGAATTGAAACAATACAAGACTATGGGGAAAGTGTGGAAACACCCAATGCAACAATTAAAATCAATCGTTGAAATATGTGCTGAACTGGGAACCCATAGGCGAGAAATTATAGCATATAATTTCGTAAATATATATTTTCTGTAGGATTTTTTGATTATATTTAAAATCCCATTTTTCCATTTTGAGATGATCCTTTTATTTAATCAGGTTGACCTAAGCGTTGTCGTAGGTGTTGTTTAATTTTCGCAAATGTCTATTAGTCTCAGTCGAATATCACTATTTTACGAATCCTTACCCTAAGTGAATTGACAGATAAACTATGAGTCGCTATAAGTTGATAAGTAATCTATAAATTATCAATAATAGTAATGCTACTTACATTTAAGATAAATTCCACTATTCAAATGCTACAATAAAAGGATATGTGTATTGATGAAGTCGGTCGTAAAATTCATATTTAAATGGCACATGTATTGTGTACAAACTACATAATGTACAATTTGTTCATAACATACAGTGTATTACATAAGACGAACTTGGTGACAGATAAGTGGCTGTATATAATTATATTTGGAGTTTTATTCAATACATCCTTATTTGCAAATATCGTTATGTTAGACTGTGTGTGTGAATTATAAATTTATTATATATTACATTATAACACAAATAAACTTGTATCAGGATAAAACCAAGGATCTGTTTTCGCAGAATCAGAATCAATATTTGATTTACGTGTCACCTTTTGTACCTTTTCGCATGCCCCTGAGAGTCTGCTGTTTATCTAATGACTTTAAAATTTGTTAAATAAGTTTTGATAATTTGATTCTCGAATATGGAAAAATAAGATCCTTGGACTTAAGGGTTCGATTTAGGAAGCATGGGCAAACTTTAATTTGAAACCACTAGATCGAAGCCGCGCACTTCTGATGGTCATATTGCATATTGTGCTGGAATGAGCGGTATTTATCAAAATTCTAAACACATGAAATATTGGTGAGGCTTCGAAATGAATAACACGAAGTTAAGAGTTTCCGATGGAATTGCTTCATATTTAGTTGGCATTGATTTTATCGGACAAAGGGACATAACTCAATTATTTATGCCGTATTTATTTGTAATTTCTAGCGGGAAAGTCTGCTATCCGATGTCAACCCCTGGTTCCAGACCTGTGTTGCCTGTTATCTTAACTTTCACTTTCATCCTGTTATACTTGAAAAGAAGGTGCCCAAAAGTTGTATATCATTGGGTTTTCGGACACCACCTTATCCCAGCAGCATCTATTCCTTTGAACATCTCAGACTTTAAAGACTAATATATAGGACATATGATTTAGTTTGTTTAAAAAAGATAAACTTTTCAAGTATAGTCCTGCTAAACGCAAGCTATACAACGTAAAGAACACTGACCAACTTTTATTTACAAAATATCACACATTTTATTTAATCCTTGACGTAAATAGTTAGTAATCTCTTGAATGCGTGTGTTGGTTTAAACTACATGACTTGTTTTTTCATCAGTTCGCACTATTTTTATTATGTTTTAGTGTTATCTTGAAAATTACTTTAGCTAAAAACGTCGAAAATTCTAAACAGATTGTATTTCATCCAGATATTAAAATCATTTTCTTATAAAAAAAATCCAACCCGGCGTTATTTATTTACAATATCGGAATATGATAAATGAGAAAGTTAAGGATAATTGAAACATTGGACAATCGGTATTGTACCGAGAACCTTGTAATACAAAATAAACTTATTTGTTGTGTTAAATTACTTTTTATCTGTAGAAATGCAGCGTAGAATACCCGTGCAAGATATTTGAATTGCACAGTTTACTAAGACAAGACAACCTCAAAGCTATCAAAAAGAACAACGGAAACAGAACATGCAGAACAGATCTATATTCTTAACACCACGAACTTCTGTACAAAACAGGAGAAAAGCCAGGTGTACTCGAAAGGTTAGTCCCGTGCACCCTCCATCATGCTTTTTGTCTGTCTGTCTGTCTGTCTGTCCTTTTAGATTAGCTACTGGCCCATTACCTTTTTATGTCTTGATGGAATAAATTTATGATACTTGGTAACATTGGTATTTCGTACTAGAAGTTGTGTCGCAAAAAAGATTGGCTCATCTACCATATCCGCGTGTCTCTTCAAATTTGTGTCCGGCCCATAACTTTTTTATATCTTGATGGATTTAAAACATTTGACAATTGCTCTGAACAAAATCTTTAACCAACAGACTGAACCAATAGCTTTAAAATACAGTCGATTGATAGTGCATATACACAAAGAATAAAATAATGAAATATTTACCCAAATAACATGAATAATGGACAAATTTGAAACTTTAATTAATAAAAATCAAATCTTGAAAAGAAAAATGCTGAACTAAAATGTAAAATTCACCATATTAACCATGCGACTATACTCAAAAAAGAATTACTGGAGACAATATGTTAGAAACAAAATGTGATTTATTTACTCAAGGAAATACTATTCAAAATGACAAAATAAATAATTTCGTCTCTGAGGAAATAAACAGTGAGTTGAAGTGTCATATACATCAAATTTCACATTTCGCATCAGTTTGTAACTTTGATTTCCCAAATTTAACATGTTAACTGCTTTTGGTTGGTTAAACTTGATTATGTTAATAAGGCGATCATCTCATGATCATGTAGCATGTTCATTTAATGATAATTGCCAATGGTATGTAAGATAAAAGTTATGACCACAATATACAATCTTATTGTATGTATAGACCGTTTCGGTGGTGTTATGGTTAGCGTTCTCGACTATAGTGCGGAAGGTCGGCCGGGTCAAACCAAAGACATTAAAATTGGTATTTGCTGATTCCCCACTAAGCACGCAGCATTTAGGAGTAAGAGTTTGGACTGGTCGACCCAGAGTCAGAATAATAAATCTGGGAAAATTGGCACGTCTTCCAGTGAACTGTTGCTTTCGTTAGCTAGCACTAAAAAATCCGACTCAGCGTGTCGGTCTAGTACAAGTATCAAGTATCATTTATCATCACTCATCATTAATATGCTCTCGTCCTGAATGTGCATGAAATATTTTCCGCGGGACGTCTATCACCAATCAATCAATCGATCAATCAATCAATCAATCAATCAATCAATCAATCAATCAATCAATCAATCAATCAATCAATCAATCAATCAATCAATTAATCAATCAATCAATCAATATTTTATGTATGTGTATATGCTGAATATGTATAAACTGTTTAAAGTCCGTGACTTTTTTTAAATACTTTCATTTGGTCAATTTTGAAACTTTTATGTGTCTAAATAAGTGACGAGTTTTTATTACTGATATATAAATTCAATTTTTTAACCTTTTGTTGTTTGCAACACAATTTACTATATTTCTTTTTAATTAAGGGGGTACCCAACACCTAAGGGAAATAACTTGTAAAAAAAGTTTTAATCAAGTATCATTTTATATTAAAATTATTGCATCTCAGGGATCAAATTTTTTTAAGATGAAATTACTTTATATATCTATTGAAACAATTCCAGAGAAATGTGTGGTTCAGATTTCTTGAAATTGTCATGTGTCCTTCTTTCATCAAAGTAAATGTCTAAACAAAGTATAAAGACAATTAAACGATTGGAATTTATTTTCGTGATGGTGTTGGGTACCCCCTTAAGATCGAACTTTTATTTACGGTAGTCGAGGATTCTAGTTTGGAATTCCAACATGAGCACATGTGTTTGAAATATTGTTTATCTTTTTTGTTAAGATTTTATTATAATTTTAAATTTATCAATTTGTATGTTTGCCATTCAGTGAGCTACCATCTGAGATAGAAATATATCAGCGGATTCCTAGTCAAAAACTTTAAGGCAGATATCTTGTATATAATTTGCTGGAGTAAAAGTCCAAACGATTAAGAGTATATGTCCGAAAGAATATTTCTCATCTCATATATTTGAGGTATTTATTCCTTTCTTATTCTTAAAGGGAATTTGAAGATACCAAGGGGACAGACAAAAATCGTTTAGTCGGAAGATAGGCAAGACCATGGCCAAAAAAAAATCAAACGGAATACTAACATACAACACACAACAATACACTGAAAACTAAAGCTTGAGTAACACGATCCCTACAAAACCCATGGTGAGTTCAAGTGCTCCGGAAGGGTAAGTATCTCCTGCTCCACTATTCAGTATTCGTGTTATTCATAGTCAATATAGTCACAATCGATGTTTGTCATAACCGGTATAGAAGCGGATTTGTATTCATGACAGTGGGAGGGTATACATTGTCATTTGGGAAATGGATATCAAGTACCGGTCAACCAAATCATGATGGCAACCGTAAAACTTCCAGAGTGATGACCCTTATCTTTCCCTAAGAAACCATTGGCTCAGTAGCTTTCTTGTCAGCTGCAACCCTCTACCAATAAAATCCTGATAGGGAGCACAATCACAATTGAGAAAGAAACACTCCGTATGCAGGTGCGGCTGGAATGTTGCTAGACATGAACGGAAAGTTTACAATCGGAAAATGAAAGTCATCTCTCTCTTGTCTTAAAGTTTTGAACCCGCCCTTACTGTCAATTTCTAGGTGTAAGTCTAGGTACAAATTCATTTAGTTGGTCCAATGGTATACAAATTTAAGCCTCAAGGTACTCAAACTCCAGATCGGTTTTATTTTTTATAATTGTTTTCGCTATATAGAGTATATTTTGTTTTGTGTAGGCTGATTTATCAAGGAACTATTTATATATCAACCGTGTATACATTATGGTTTTTAGTAATAGTTACAAGAAACTATACCTACAAGTTATATTATTATTTAACATTAAGGTATAAATGAGACCAAAACAGTACCATGGATATACTTAGTTTTCAAAAATCATTTTTGCAACCAGCCCTTCAAAACATTGCAAAAAGAACTTCACTGTTTTCATGAACAAAGAAATCCTCTATTTTAGCAAAGTATTAATGATGCTACATGTAGTATTACAATTCAATTTATGACAAGGTATGTAAAATATCTCTAAAGAAAAAGAAGAAGAAGAAAAAAATCAAACCCAACTAAAGTTGTTTGATAATGATTTAAACAGAATGAAATAACATTGTGATAAAAAAGCTGTATTAATGCACAATTTTCAAATCATCCGATTGTACGAGGTTTCTTCTTCAAATGTTAATTTGATAAATTAAGAAGAAAAAAGAAAAGATAATTCAAGGAAATTTCTTTCAGCAGTTTAAGCAATTTAGAATCAGAAAACCCAATATTTTAAGAGTATTGGAATTTAGTAAATGAAAATAATAAAAAATCTCTCAGTAGTCATCAATTCCTGACAACAAAGTCAAGACTACAAGCTAAGTAAATTAGAAAACATTAACCTTGGTTTCTCACTAATTGAGCTCTAAAATTATTCCCAATGAATTACAGAAGGCATTTGGACATTGAAATCTGAGAAAAGTCTAGATTTTTACAATATTACCAGTGAGATGCTAAATGTTTCACAGAGCTATATAAAAGATTGTTTTTTTAAACTTTTAAAAGCTACATTTTTATCAGGAATTTATCCTAGCAAATGGTCAGAGAGCTATTTAACTACTATATTTAAATCAGATAACCCAGAAAATCCATAAAATTAATGAGGCATTACAATACCTAACGGTATGGTTAAACTGTTTAATATTATACTTTACAACATACTTACAGGATAATAATGTCATTCATAAAACACAATTGTTTTTTTTTAAGAAAACCCGCGTATCGGGTCATAATTTGCACTCAAGAGTTCAATTGAAAAGTATGTGAAATCCCGTAAAGGTAAACTATATGCGTGCGTTGTAGACTTTCACAAAAGCGTGTGACAAGGTTATCCATATTGGTATTCTATATTTATAAAAAAAGAATTCAAAGATGCCAAAGGGGCAAACAGAAATCGTCAGAAGACAGACAATACCATGGCCAACAAAATGAAACGAAAGACAAACACAGAACAAACAAACATACACTGAAAACTAAAGCTGGAGTAACACGAACCCTACAAAAACCAGGATGAATTAGGTGCTCCGGAAGGGAAAACAACTCCTGCTCCACTAGTGATACCCGTCGTTTTACTAATAAGACAAAGCCAGTGTATAGTCACAATCGATATTAGACACAACCGGTATATGAGCGTATTTGTAGTCACGCTAGTGGAACGATATCGATTGTCATTTGTGATTGATTGATTGAATGTGGCTTAACGTCCAGTGGCAAGTTTTGCATGCATATTGAGGACGAGAGCATATTAATGAATGATGATGATGAACCCTGTTTTGTACTAGACCAACACGATGAGCCGTGCTAACTCACGAAAGCAACAATTAACAGGAAGACATGCCACTTTAAACAGACACATTATTCTGACTCTGGGCCGACCAGTCTTTGCTCTTACTCCTTAACGCTGCGTGCTTAGCGGAGAAGCAGCAAATACCAATTTTAAAAATCTTTGGTTTGACACGGTCGGAGATCGAACCCACCACCTTCCGTACTCGAGGCGAGCACGCTAACCATTACACCATCTGAGGCGGTTTGTCATTTGCAAAATAGATATTTCGTACCGGTCTACCAAATTACGATGGCGGCCGAAAAAGTTCGGGAGTGAAGTCTCTAATCTTTCACTGAGAAACCCTTTGTTTAGAGCTGCAACACTCTATCAGTTAATCCTGAAAGGAAGCACGAGCCCTGGAGTAGCCTATCAGTTGAGAAATATACACTCCGTATGCAGTTGCTAGACATGAACGGAAAGTTTAAAATGGTAATATAAGTCATCTCTGTTGTCGTACAACCTAACTGTCAATTTCTAGGCGTAAGTCTAGGTATCAAGCAGACCTTTCTGTTTCTGTTGTATCTTTGATTTAAAGTTCAAATGGATAGATGCAGTCAACATAGTCACCAAATTTAGAGTAATTCAGTGAAAGGATACCATCTATATATATATATCGGAACGTGAAACTAAAAGACTGAGAATGACTTTTTCTCTTTTCTCTGCAGAAGGCTCTGTGTGAAGTCAGCTTCATACGAATAAAGGAATAAATCGGCGAGGAGCGGTTAACAGTTGGTCTCCATTGGACCCCATTGTTGAAACAACACAATATAAGTTACATATATTGCAAAAAATTAATAATGATGTTTTCCTTTTATTAAATTGTGAAATGTTTGTATAGCAATTTTAAATTGTGTGTCAAAGTGGAAGATGAAATGACTGATTTTTTTCAAATATGATGTTGGTTTCTTAAAGGTCTAAAGGCCTGCTTTAAGTACGTCTTCATGTCTTCTAATAAAAAAATAAAAACACTAATTCACTTATTTGACCAATGCATACACCCAAATGTCGTATATGGAGGTGAAAATTTGCGGATAACTAATATTTCACCCAAAAAAAATCACTCGTGACTACAAATCCGTTCATATACCGGGTTGTGACTAACATCGATCGTGACTAAATACCGGTTTTGACTTCTGAGTAACACTACTGGTGATATTAGTAGAACAGGAGTTGCTTATACTTCCGGAACACCTGAACCCACACTAGTTTTTGTAGGGTTCGTGTTACTCTGGCTTTAGTTTTCAATGTAGTGTTGTGTGTA
Organism: Geukensia granosissima; assembly: GCA_032357055.1. Taxonomy (NCBI): domain Eukaryota; kingdom Metazoa; phylum Mollusca; class Bivalvia; order Mytilida; family Mytilidae; genus Geukensia; species Geukensia granosissima. Next base: position 19,302 of record JAULBM010329870.1, read on the forward strand.
TCGTTTTAGTCTTTCGTTTTTATTTTTTTGGCCATTTCTGCCCCTTTGATATCTGTGATCTTTGTTGGGAAATATTTGAAAATGTGTATCCTGTTATTGCTCAAAATGGGAATTGTTACCCTGTTAGGGACCTGCTTTGACAAACATATCACAGGCGCTTTGGATTTGGGGTCTTGGTGATCGAGTAGTCCAGATGTTTGCTTTAAACTAAATCACTGTAGCCTATCACCTAGGACACCTACACGACGTGAACTCTCTTCTTGATTTTTATGTGTATAAAAAGGGGGAACTAAACCCATAATTTATGTGATAAAGTGGGTCAGTTACATACCAGTAGTTTGTTAATTCGTCTTCTTCATAAAACTAACCGACCGATATGACCAATATATTCTGTAAAGTAGCGTAATACATCCCCCCCTTTTTAAAATAAAATAATGTAAAAAGGGTGTTGAATGAATTAAAAAAAATCTGACAAAAACAGAGCAAATTGTGAACTTTTCAGCAATTTGTCATCCATTTTTTCCGCAGTCATTTTACGGTCAATAGGAAAAGAAAGCACCGGTTTTAATTGCTATTCAAAGAAAACAAAAATAAAAATCTATCAGTAAACTTTACAAGATTTTATGTACAAAAATTACAACTTACATCAGTAATTTATACAACCGCTTATAACATTCTACCTGGTCCGTTTATAAGGAAGACGGAAAAACTGTTTATATTCGATACCATGATAACTATCTATTTCCTGTTTATATTCGATACCATGATAACTATCTATTTCCTGTTTAAGTCGATTTCAGATTATTTCAGATAATGAACTTTACTGTTTAAAGAATTTGTTATAGACAAATTTTCAACAATAACAAAAAAAAGTTTTTTCTTTCCTAATCACAGATTCATTTTATGATAGTCTCAGAATTAATTTTTAAAGCTAGTTCATTAGAAAATAACCCCCAAAAGGGTCAAGAAAATACATGAATACAATAACACAGTTAAATTTTATGCAGAAAATATAACATACAATTATGAATATTTTTGAAAAATTTTATTTTTATCACGTTAATATCAGTGAATCAGTGAAGCATGAGCTGCATGAGCACTTGAAGTCACCTCAGTGTCTTGGCCCTTTGCACTATGCACTTTTGATCTCTCACATGAGTATTCTACACTTGGCTGGGTGAAGCACGAGCTGATATCCCCCTTTTAGTGTACATGCGCAGATGTACATAAAACCAGTTTGCGGTCCCACCATTTTGATTTGCAAAACAGAAAATACTAGATCCACAATTGCTTGTAGTATCTTTTGGATTTTTAAAACATTTCGAAGATTTATAGTAATGGATAGGTTACTGGGATGAATTTTGTGGAAGCTTGTGGACTCGTTATAGGATGGTTTTTAACTAAAGCAAATTTGTAGTCTGTTTCCTTTTTGTGTGTTTTAAGTGTTGTTTAGGTGAATCATGAGTTCTTGCATAAGGGGTCAAAAAAATACAACACAGTAAGAAAATTAATTGTAAGAATAAAATTCCAATTATAAAAGGTCTTTTTAGTTCTTTTTTAATTCGTATTTATTGAAATAGAAGATGTTAAGTTTGTTTGTTTGTTTGATTGGGGTTTAACGCAACTTTCAACAATATTTCAGTCATATAGCGGCGGTCAGTTTTGCTGGTGGAGGAAGCCAGAGTACCCGGATAGAACCACCGACCTTGGGCAGGTAACTGACAAACCTTATCATGTGCGATGCGAGTTAAACTCAACCTGTTTTTGTGTGGTACAAAGTCAGGCGAGAACTCACGCCGCATAGGTGATAGGTAACAGTGATCTGTACAGGTAAGTTAAATCAACTACCCAGACCACTCGGCCATCCAGGACCCGATGTAAAGTATGATTGTCTATTGGGCAGCTATTCAACATGTATAATTACAAACATATAGATATGAAAATGAAAGGATTCGGTGTAAATGTGAGAGAGACTTAATCCAACCTAAAGAAAAACAGATTGAGTTTTCTAATCTAGAGATCTCCACAAGGCCTTCAACAAGGTGGAATACCACTTCTTAGACAAGTTACATTAGTTTCAAATATAACCAACGATTCACACAGTAAGTGAGGTGAAAACGCCCTTAAATTAAAATGTGATTATATTCAAATTCAACAAGACATTTCATCTTAAGACGTCTTATCTATTAGTATTCTATTATTTGGTATTGGTTTTCTTGGCTTTCTTTGACCTTTTTTTAGTGTCAAACAGATAATTCTTACAGTGTATTTGGCACCAGATATGGTACATACGGTTGGATCTGCTCTTACGTAGAAAATCTGGATGACATTTGCTTCCTTTTCTATGTTTCATGTGACACCTCAAGCTGCTGGTCAACTCAAGGTTTAGATTTTGTATGACTTTTCCTTATGTGTCACTATTCAAAGTCGAAGATGGTGTCTTGTTGCGCCAGGTTTAATTCAAAAGCACTAACGAATGACGAATGTCAAGTTTAAACTCAAAATTTTGTTCTACATGAAAAGTGAACTTGGTTGTTATACTGTTACATCCCAGCTACCCTAAAGTACATTAGTATGTAGCGAGAAATAAACTTTTATCCCATTTACAATTACAATCTCCCCGATTGACATTAAGATTCACAATTCCTCCGTGCAGGTCCAATGTTCTGCTCTTTCGTTGTTGTTTAACATGGACACCAAGTTTTCTTTATTTCTTGCATCAAACTAAAGCAATGAAAAAACTTGTTTTATATCAAATAACATAAGAAGCTACAAACTGACAAAAATTTACCCCAACGACACTTACCAAAGAAGAAATCATTGACAATCATCGGTCAGTTTTGTCTTCTTTTGGAATTTCAACTAAAAAGGAAGAATTTGATCTTCCTTCACTTTTCTGGATTCCAAAGCTTCACAAGTGTCCTTACAAGCAACGTAACATAGCAAGGTTTGCCAAATGCTCCACAAAACCTCTTTCCAAGTTACTGACAGTTATTCTATCAGCAATAAAAACGGGCCCCAGAGTTAGTGTGAAACAGGCCATTCTAGAGGTGACCTGAATCAAATGTGGATTCTAAGCAATTGTTAGATTGCCTCAAATCAAGGTCCCTTTCCTATTGTATATGGCATCAAAACATTTTCCCACTCTGTATATTACTATTCCACATTCAAAACTCAAAGTAAAATTAAGAGCCTTAGTTTACCTCTGTTTAGTTAAAAGATGGCAAACGCAGTTAAACATTTTTGGTTCTAGTGAGGGACAAACCTTATTTTGTTGTTAACCACTCTGATTCTAACAAAAAGTACTCTTAACATGAAATTTGTGGAATGTTGATTTCTTGATTGACAACATTTTTGTGATGTTTTTAGACGTGTATTTCACCAGACTGTCGGCATTCCAATGGGGACCAACTGTGCACCCCTTCTCGCCAATTTATTGCTTTATTCGTATGAAGCTGACTTCATACAGAGCCTTCTACAGAGAAAAAGAAGAAAGTTGTCTCAATCTTTTGGTTTCACCTTCCGCTAAAAAAGAATGTCCGTTCACTGAATAATTCTAAATTTGGTGACTATGTTGACCGCATCTATTTCATTGAACTTGAAATTAAAGATACTACAGAAACAGAAAGGTCTGCTTCATACCTACACTTATACCTTACACCTAGGAACTGACAGTAAAGGGCGGGTTAAGAACAAAACTTTACGACAAGATAGATGACTTTAATTTTCCGATTGTAAACTTTCCGTTCATGTATAGAAAAAAGAATTCGAAGATACCAAAGGGGCAGACAGAAATCGTTAAGTCGAGGACAGACAAGACCATGGCCAACAA
>JAULBM010329871.1:0-13088 GCA_032357055.1 Geukensia granosissima
GATTTTATAATGATATCACAACTCCTTCTTGAAAAACTTCCTTAAACCTTTTGGGACGGACGTACGGACGGACGGACCCACAGACCGAAGAACTATATGTCCAGCCTGCCTTGCAGGCGGTGCATAAAAAGATAACAAGAGTTGCTAAAAATAGAGCTAAAAATAAAGAACATCTCAACAAACTGACACAAAGAGAAGATGCACCAAAAAACCATACAAACATTTGGAAAAGAGCCTAAGGCTAGGGTAAAAACAGTTTTCAGAGCACCAGTAGAATGGGAGTACCTTCAATACATGTATGGGTTGACTGGAATAACAAGAATAAATTCTTAAATAATAAACGGACACAACTCAGCTCTTGATAAATTGACTGTATTAACAATTTAACAACAAACAGAATAGTAAAGACAAAAAAAATTCTATGGGATAGAGTTTAAAGCTTGAAAGGATTGTTTGGAATTGTATAGACCAACACCATTAATTCAGATATTTTGGGGGGTAATTATTGAGTGCTATGCTAAAATTAATTTAGTAGGAAGAAAAAATTTGACAGCCATTGATAAGCAGATTTCACCTTTTTAAGAAAATTGAGAAAATGTGATATTTTAAGAGAGGTTTCTACAGATCGTTTTCTTTGCAATTGCTGAAGGAAGTTTGATATCGTCAGTTTTGCCAATAGACCCACTTTTGTTGATTTCTCAGCTTTCGGCTGTTGTTGTTTGATATTTTTTAAAAAGCAAATTTTTTTGTTTGGTTTAAACATATTTTATTTGTACAAACAAAAGGGATCAGACACAAGTTTTACCAACTTATGTAGTCTTCTCTTTTGGTATGAAGGTCAAAAGTTTTATCAGTCAGCAATTTGATTTGTTGCAATGCAATAAGGTTACATGATCACACCATCATGTGTGTTTCCAATTTTAGGCATGGGATGAGTTGTTCTGAGTTCATGTACCTTGATTTTGTTAACACTAAAAATTAATGTGTATAGTTGTCAAATTTCCTGTGTGTTGTTCTGCTTGAGTGGACCGTATCTCAACGGCTTTTTATAGTGCCACTTCACTTGAATTCTGTGCCACAGATCACAGAACCCAACCTAGAACCATTATACTCTGTCTAGGCAGCAGAGTTTTCTTAAATAATTTTTACTTTCTGATATTACCAAATTTAAAATATGTACTTTGTTTAATATAGCCAAATTGTTTGTGAAAATTCGTTACATATTACCAAATTCATAAAAGAACTTTGTTAAAAAAAGCCAAATTGCTTTAGAAAAATTTATAGATATTATCTGAAGAGAGCATATAATTGATTTTGAAATGATTCAATAACACATAAGATACATAAAGTACAATAATACTAAAGGTACAAGTCTACCTAAAATCGTTTATCCGAACGCAATTGGCGCAACGCATTGTTATTGTGTCTGCCAAAAATATCTGGAATTATGTGTTTATAAAAGGATTTACATAATTTTCTGTTTTGTATATAAAAGGACGATTTATCGCACATGTCAGGTCAGTTCTTCCAATTCAAAAACTTTGCCAGTAAGTGAATTTCAACAAATATTTCTCATCGGTTTGAACGTCCTAAATATTGAACTCTTGACGATAGCGTTCGTCAAACTCCATCGGGTTAACAAAAATGACATGGATGCAAAGAATTATCAATATTTTAAAAAACAAAGTAATATATGCTTGATGCAACTTTAAAATACTGTTATTTGCCAATTGTGTACAGAACCAAGGAATTGAACACTGAAACCCCAGGTATTTTGAATTATAATGGAAATACGACTGACAGTAACGATCTTGTATTTACTGAGTTACAACCCGTTGTTCAACAAAGTGGTCAGCGCACTGCACTCGATCTCGTAGAATCGTTAAACTACACACAGGTATTGGACTTAAACTGTTCTTTTCAAAATGCTGATGATTCTGATTATCCAACTAGTACCGACACGTCACAAACTGTTACTAAAAGTCAAGGTTCATACTTTTCATCGTTAAGTTTTGTTTCGCACAAGCCAAAAACGTTGGTAATCGACACGATTTTAGAGATTACAGATAACGATGCAACAGAGTTAATGTCGATGAGGAATGAATTATTTGAAAAAGCAAAGACAAACGATGATTTCCCTACGAAAGAGGGTTATTTGAAACGAAGATTAATTCCAAGGACAAAATGTGGAGAAGCTCTTGAAAACAAACTAGCTAAGGATTGTTATGTCCTGTTTAGGGCAATCGAAGGTGAATATTTGGAAGATTTATCAGATGTGGTTGTAAAACCGAAAGAATCTCGTATGAAATTTTCATCTGCACGTCTTTCACAGAAAGAAACAGCAAGTGAGGGGGACTGTTGGTACGCACAAGATAAAGAACGTGTTATAGAATGCTTGCGTGAAGTCCATTTGATGAAAGCAGAATTTATGCGAGAAATTAGTGAAACCAAAAGAACTATTCAAGAACTCTATCAAGATAAAAGTCTGCTATGTCAGAAACTAGATTACATTACAAGTGAGTTAAAATCATCAAAACTAGTTAATGACATTCTTGAAACGAAAGTCTATGAGTTAGAGAAGAAACTATATACCCAAGACTTCAATTCGGATATCGATAAAACTGGATCAGAGGAGAAAAGTGAGAATCGTGATACAAATGAGAAAAATCTTATGGCTTGAAAGACTGAAACCGAATCACAAATCAAAGAAATTACTGACAAACAGGAAAAGACAGACAAGCAAATATCAAAGCTGATTACCAAGATATCTCTTTGTGATGAAAAAGCAAATGATTGTGTTACAATTGCCAACAGAATAGACAATGCTAGCTCTAATGGTACATCATCACTGAAAAATAGTGTGAAAATGACAAACGAAACTTTGAAAAATATGAGAGCAGAATTTGATACAAGAATAAATAACATGAACAATAAACTTACTAGCTTCAATGGAAAGTTGGGAGAAGTGCATAACACTTTAAAGGATGAGAAGGAAACGATAAAAACGCTGGATATGGTTTTCACAGACATGAAAAAACAAATGGACAATTTGAAAACGTCTGTTTCGATTTTGGAAAACAAACGCTCGTACGCCGAGGTTACAACCAGCAAAAAAGACGAACAATCACAAACTGTGGATAAAACTGGTATCGAATTAAATCAACACTTTTCAAAAAAGGACGACACCGAGAACAGAACACTGAATAGAGAAAAGTCTGTTGACAAGAAAACAGAATTTTCAAAAGAAAAACAAATTCCTGTTCAAGTGACACAAAATCGTAAACCACAAGGAATCAATCCTTTTCGTGGATTTAAAAACAGACAAAAGACGTCCCGATTTTATGTCTGGGGAATCGACAAAGAATCTGCAACAGATGTGTCTCTGAGAGCCTTTCTGGAATCGGCAGGCATTCGTGTGAGTTTTCTGCAGTATTTTGCAAAAAGCTGGAAAAGAACAGCTTCCGCTCACATACATATACATTCGGAAGATGAAAAGGCTATAACGGATGCCAAATTTTGGCCGGAAGGGATTTACATTCGAAAATGGCTTCCTCGTGCAGTGTTCGAAAATGAAAAACATGAATAAATCATTGAACTTTTTCTGTTGGAATGCAGACGGAATAATGTATGGAGCAAATTATTTGGTAAAAGTACTAACAGACTTGAACATTCATTTATGTGGAATATCAGAACATTGGCTAAGAGAATACAACCTGGAATTTTTAAATTCTATCAGTAATGACTATTTTGCTATTTCTAAACCTGTGCCTACAAATGACCCATTCAACAACCGATGTAACATACGAGGAGGAGTTGCTTTACTTTACCATCGTTCAATGAAAGTTACCGAAATAAATGTAGAATCTGATAGAATCGTGGGCGCGGAAATCATACTCGATGGTAATAAAACGCTTTATTGTTTTTCAACATATTTACCTGCATCCTCAAGGTCAATTGATGCATTTTGTAGTGAAGTAGACACATTAGAAACGCTATGTTCTGTTTATTCTGATATGGGACAAATAATCATAATGGGAGATTTAAATGTAAAAATTCAAGGAGAAAGACATCATTTTACGCACGATGAAAGGACAGAATATGCTCAAAATTTTCTTGGTAATTGCGGACTGGAATCAGTTAATGTAATGAAACGTTGCTGCGGTCCATTGTACACTTATTGTCCTGCATTTCCTGGAAACCCTTCAGTAATTGACCACATTCTCATTGAATCATGCAACACCGACCTCATTGAACACTGTGCCGTAATTGAAAACAATACAAAATCTGTATCGTATCATAGACCTGTGTATCTACGAATAAAAGACTGTTACAGTAAGATTGTAGAAAGAACAATTACACAAACACGAATTTCATGGAAAAAAGCAGTTGATCTAGATAAGGTTATAGATTACAGATATGCTTTAACTAATTCATTAAACAATATTAAAGCTCCTGGCATGGATTGTACCAATAATGACATTGATAAATACTATTCTGATATTGTCGAAGCAGTAACGATTGCAGCTATAGAAACTTTACCCATTTCGAAATTCTGTAAGTTCAGAAAACCGTATTGGAATCAACATTTAAATGAATTGCATAACGCAATGGTTGATAAAAGAATACAGTGGATTAATGTAGATAAACCAAGAGGACACGATTATAGTGAATACACAGAGTATAAGCGTGCGAAATGTGAATTCAGAAAAGCATTGCGTGAATCATTCAATACATACATGGCAGAACAATGGAATGAAATAGACAAAAGCTTAGAAATAAGCGAGAATGCCTTTTGGACTTTATACAATCGTCAGAAATCGAACAACAATAACAGACAAAATCAAATCAAATACAACGGAGTAGTTTATCGTGACGAAGATGACATTGCAGAAGCATGGGCATGTCATTTCGAACAGTTGTATTCTGATTCATTTAATAACGGATATTGCGAAGATTTTAAATGTAAAATTGACTCAAAACTTAAAGATATTGAATATATTTCAACAACTGAGGAGGATAACTATTTCAAAAAACAATTTACGCCTGGTGAAATTCAGGAGTTGTGTCAAAAATTGCCACAAAACAAAGCTGGAGGATTCGATGGACTAGTCTATGAACATCTAAAATATGGAAACAAGGTCTTATACAGACATCTTGCTCATCTATATAATTTAGTTATTCGCTTCATTCATATACCGAGAGACTGGAAACGAGCAATCGTGGTAACTCTGTATAAAGGAAACGGAAAACCGAAACATGAACCGAATAGTTATCGCGGAATATCGCTATTACCAGTCATCTTTAAAGTTTTTGAAATGTTGTTAGTGGATCGACTATCACAAGTTTTCAAAAATAAAACATTTCCTCATAAGCTACAATTTGCGTACCAGAAAGGATCGTGTAGTCTTCTTTGTTCATTCAGCTTGCAAGAATGCATACGTTATAACATTGAAAATTTAGAAAATGTGATTGTTGCATTTCTTGATAGTACTAAAGCATTTGACACTGTTTGGCATAATGGACTACTTGTAAAAATATATGAACGTGGAATAAATGGAACTGCATGGCGAATCTTTAAAGAAATGTATTCTGGTATGGAAAGTGCCGCTATGTGTAATTCTATACGTTCACGTTGGATTCCAATGAACCGAGGTATTCGACAAGGGAGTTCGTTGTCAGCTCTGTTATACTTGTTATTTATAGACAATCTTTTGCAACAAATAGAAAAATCAAAACTCGGTGCATGTATTACGGACATTCCTGTTAATATACCAACTCAAGCGGACGATATTTGTCTTGTTAGCATAAAACAATCTGATCTCCAGTCAATGATCTCTATGTGTGAGTCTTACAGTCGTCAATGGCGTTTTGATTTTTCCGCAACGAAAAGTGGAATAATAGTGTTTAACAATAAACATGCAAGGACAGAACCAAATTGTAGATCTTTCAGTCTTAATGGTATTTTAGTACCCAGGATTAAGGAAATTATTCATGTAGGAATTTCTTTAAACGAACATTTATCTACATTAAATAGAACTAAAAATGTATGTAAGAAAATAAGATCACTTACAATGTCGTTCATAAAAACTGGTGTGCATATAAAGGCGTTAAACCCTATAACGAGTGCAAAAATAATACAAACTGTGGTATACTCTAAAGGACTTTACGGTTGTGAATTATGGGAACTTACTCAAACTGACATCCAGATGTTAGAAAGAACTCACAGATTCAATGCTAAATCTATTCAAGGTTTTTCTCGTCAAACAAGAACAGATATTTGCCTTGGCCTGTTAGGATGGACTTCGATCGAGAGTTTGATTAATATAAAAAAGTTACAGTTTCTAGGTCGAATGTGTAGACTCAGTGATCAAAGTTTAACTGCAAAACTATTTATCACAAGGATATACATGTTCATTCTTGATGAATCTAATTTAACTGGATTTGTCCCTGACATTACACGTGTTCTAAACAAATATAACTTATCTCGTTATTTGACAGACTTTTTAATCCTATGCAGATTTCCCTCAAAGCATCAATGGAAATCCATCGTGAGAAATTGTGTTTTAGAACATGAAGAAGAACAATGGCATTCCCGATTAACTGATGATGCTGACTTTTTGGTTTTTCGAAATATACATAAAACTCTACAACCACATGTTTTTTGGCGGTTAGCTGTGTCAAATCCAAACTATAAAAGCGAAATTGACTATTTGATGAAATTGATATCTGTAATCAAAATAACAGATTGCCATGAACTGTGTCACAAATGTGGTAAATTCTATTCGGACATAACGTTACACATAGTTCTGTCGTGTAATGACCTAGAGAACATTCGTGATGAAATGTGGTGTGACTTCATTAATATTGATGATATTACTTTCAGTGCCTATTTACATTCACTAGATGACTGGTCGCTTCTTTCTATCATGCTTGGCGGTGACATTGATTTCGAGTTGAACTGTGATGACACTGTGAACTTCAGACTACTCTCAATTAGACACATATATAAAATGATACACTCATACTATAGAGGATCATAAGATGTCAGTCAATCCAAAGTAATATTATGTACATAACATTTAGATAACTCTATCTTTTTTTTTTCGTTTAATTTATTTTTGTGAATTGCTATTACTATGATATTTTGTCATTTGATTCAAATAATACTCTCCAACAGAAGGAAATAAAGAATATATATAAGAAAGAACCAATTACACTGAATACGTTTATGATAATAATTGACAGCATAGTGAAGATTTGGTGAATATGAAAGCTATATGCGGTTCTATTTTATTTATTTCTTATGCAGGTATTCTCAGATGAATACAATGGACCGATTCAGAAATTCAACTTCCGTCCTCGTAAAACGCATTGCGCAAACTCAGCGTCCTCGTAAATGACGACTTGGCAAATGAAATCCAACCAGAACAATGACGTTCCCAGAATTCCGTTGCATTTCTGAAATGGTCCATTAATTCGCAAATATAAAAATGAGAAACTCATAGTTATTAATCAGGGAACGATTTGATTGTTACAAAAACTAACGGCAATTAATGAAAATTTTCCTGGTATTAAAGATATTTGTTGTAAGTCGAATTACAGCCGGACTCGGATGAATCGATATTCCGATCTGTTTGATTTTACAAATAAAGGAACTCTTTTAAGTTAAGTTAGTTTCTGAAAGTGAATGACTATCATAAACACGAGCAAGAGAATTATTACTGTATTGGAAAAATATGGAAAATATGACAGAAAAAACACACATACGTTTTTTAACAGATAAATAAAAGCCAAATTTTTCTGCATGTAACATGTGTAAAACGCTTTTCTATAGTTAACTCATCGGACATGCTAAATGCCAAAATAGGAAAATCAGTCAAACTTTGAATTTCGTAGCACATGTATGGCTCAAATGAAATATACAGTTCATGACGTAATGTACGCTGATAAGCAAAATACAAAGATAACAATCACGGAATTTTTACAAATTACATTGTTGGAAAAATGTAATTTTTATATTACCAACAAAAATTCCAGTAATCGAAAATGAATAAGAGCAATCAACGCAAACACTGAGAAGCTTTATACGCCTGCACCAGCACAAGAGAATAAGTAATATATTTGAAAGAAAGAATATGGAATAATTGAAAAAAACACGATCCAATTCTTCGGGCGTTATTAACAAATACGCAAGAGTCGATTATTACTGCGTGTACAATGTAGACGGTACTCTGGATTAACCCTTTTCAGTCACGCTAGGGACTAAAATAGCACTGTATACCGGGGACAGGACATGATTGAAAAAAACTTTTGTTTGCACAGCCTTCGGATGGGCTACAGCGCCTGTTGTTTCGAATACATGTGTCAGAAAGGCTTATAAAAACCAAGTCGGATGGAAAAACGATTGTCCTTCATCTTGCAGAAACATTCACTGATACATTGTAAACATTCCGTATTAAACAATTTAAGACTTAAATAATTTTCGTTACACGTTTATGATTTTCACGTATATTTGTTGCAGATTGGCTTTCTAAATATGTCTTTTGTATCTCGAAGTCATAGAGAGTATCAATTCTATTCATGTTTTCGTTGTTTATGTTCCCTTTGTATAGAATTGTTTTATATTCGGATGATTATTCTTTCTTTTAAATATTATTACTTTTTCTCTTGTGGTATGTGAGGCTCATATACGAATATTCATAAGTCGTTATTTTGCTGTGGTCTATCCACAAACGATGCAAAGTTTCAAGTTCCTCAGACCTTTGGTTTCCTAGAAATGTGTCGGACAACTATTCACCTTAAGAAAGGAAGATAGAAGAAGAAGAAGTGAAAGAAAAAAGGAGAAGAAAGGAAGCAAAACAACATGTCTCCAAACTTCATTTGAAAGACATAGTTAACATATTTGGAGAAAATAGATAGAAAAATAATGCATTGTTTATTATTGTTTACAGTAAGTGATAACTTACCTATCAAAATGTCATCCGAATAGAGAGATTACTAGATTGTAGATCACCTATAATGAAGTCCTGAAAAAAACCTGATAAAAAAGGTGAATGAAATTGATGGTAATGAAAATGTTTTAGAATGAACTTTCGGTTTTAAACCAATGCTTACACGCTTGGTCTTATTGAATCTAAAAATAAAGTACAATTTATTTCCAGATTAATAAACATCAATACAAACCCGATGTTAACAATAATTGTTTTAGAAAAAAATGCAGTTATTATTCTAAAAATTTGCCGTGATACAATTTCTAATATATTTTTCATTCTTATAAGATGTAGCAAGAAGCTGTTAGATAGAAAAATAAACCGACGAACAAACACAATCATTGACTAATCAGTTAATTTTTTCTTCATTGAAGTTTTAATATGCATCTTAGTACAAATTTTAAAAAGTTTTCATTATAAAGACGCATTAAAATGAACACGAAGAACTTTTAATATACTTATGAAACATCCAGTTCAGTAGGTATGCACATGTCACTATGGTAATCATAGTTTTTCAGTGCATTTGCCTACACAAGTTAGGTGTTCAGGTACAAATCTTGATGATCGAAATCATTTAGCTAACATTTCACACACAATCGGTAGAAAATTAAGAACACTTTACTAAGCGGATGAATAAAATATTGACATCCGAAAGGAGTTTTTTTGAAACCCCTGATTGCCAAATTGCATGAACCCCTAGACCAATTTAATGCAAATCGCAATGTAGAATAAAGGAAACTTACGAAGTTATATTAAACAAAATGCATTTGAACAGTAAAACTAAGAGCATTTTTCATCAACCAGGAATAATGTATCATTATTTATTGATTACACTATATATTCATGATAAATTAATCTCTTACTGTAAAGAAAGATTTCAGCTGTAGCCAAACTCAAAGCCCGAACGGCGTAGTGGTCTAGGTAGTTGACTTAAGTTACATGCACAGATCACAGTAGCCTTTCATATATGCGGCGTGCGTTCGCGCCCGAGTTTGTGCTAGACAAAAACAGGTTGCGTTTTACTCGAATCATACGTGATATCGTTTGTAAGTAACCTGTCGAAGGTCGTGGTTCTCTCCGGGAACTCCGGCTTCCTCCACAAGTAAAACCGAGCGCCGCGATATGACTGAAAAATTGTTGAAAGTGGCGTTAATCACCAAACAAATAAACAAACAAACCATTCTAATGCAATAATAATAGTACACCTTCATTATAGATAAAAAATCGTTAATACTGAAATTTCACGAAATGCTTTATCACCTATCTTGAGCAGTTTTTTATAGAATCGGGAGAATTTAATAGTGGTAAAAATATGAAAATCAGGGTCAAAGTCAGTGGGGTAGTATATTTTTACCAGAGAATGAATATATATTCCATCTACTATTCTGTCGTCTTACTCAAGGAAATTGTGGGGTAAGTTGGTTGAAGAGATATCAAAGGTTTTTTTTCTGGTTTGATGACATAATACGTTATATGTCTTATATTGTTAACTTTGACCATAATTTTTAAAAGCGTAATTTTATCAGTCTCCATCATTTGTATGAAATAACAAAAAAAAATGATTTTGACATTTTTGAAATTTTTTAAAGTGAAAATCTAGAAAATGACGTTTTAACTTAACTTACACGTTTCCGGTTCAACTAAAAACCCGAGACCCTGAAATGATCTATTGGTTGCTGGAAGCATTCGCATACGCCGGACCCATCATGAGTTGTATAAAGCAATATTTGCCGGATTTTATTATTAAATTATTTCCATTTCACCGTTGAGTTGTATTGCTACGTACCCCGAAAACCAACAAGAAGACAGACCAATTAAGGTAAGATAATGTTGTTAATATTTTACAAAAATGAGTTTTTAAACATAAATAACATTTCAAGTTTTAAGTGTTAAAGTAACAATAAAAGACTTTCTTCTCAACAAAGAAAGATTAAAAAACCAATATTTATATGTAATTAATATTATTTGAAAATGCCATATGTTGTTCATAATTCATGTGATTTACGATGTTTCTTTCGGATAATAAATGACTTAAAGTTTGTATTATTACATAATTCTTTAAGCCAATGCTTTACATGCGACGATCCGTTGAGGAGTTATATAACTTTAAAGCAAAATTATAAATAAATAAAATATAAATAATAAAAGAAAAAGGAAACAGTCAAGGAGACTGCATACCATGTCAACAGTTGTCATCTCCTTTGCAACCTTATATAGTTTGGCCATCTATTTGGAATTATCCAAGTTTATAAATAATGCAAATCTTAAAAAAAATACAAAAATAGAAATTTAATACATTATGAATATAAAGCCAATATAACATGGAAAATTCGAATTCCAATTTAGCTCTCTACGAGGCCTATTCCACTCCCTGTGACGAACTCTCAACAAAAAAGGACATATTAATAAAAGGTCAAATAGTGAAATGTCAATAATTATAAGTCAAAAATAGTAATAATAAATGTCATATGTACATTCAAAAACCACGACTCTCGAATAGGGACAGAAAAAAGCTTAATCAAATTTAGTTGAATCCAAGACCTAATATGAACATAAAATAATAAAAAAAATGAATTGGATATACCAAATGTTTCATGACGTGGGACAGATTGAAAATTTCCATCGGGAGTACGTCAATCATTGTATAAATCATTTCTCTACGAAATCTGATTGCAAAAGGGCCAAAATTCAGAAGACCTCAATAAACTGAAAGTTTAGTTTTAAGATCCTTATGGATTCTGTCGTCGATTATGCAAGACAGTGGGCAAAATGCAGAGTAGAATAAACAAGATACCCTATCCGAATAAGTGAAGGCATACAAATCCAAATTCACAAGTTCGGACGATCTATGGATACAAAATGAAATATGTTGTCGTCCCTGCTGAAAAAGCCCGTTACGACAATGTGTTTGTTTGTTCTTTATTCAAAACTCCAAGTAAAATTAAAAGATTTGGTTCGACTTTGTTTGTTTAAAAAGATGGCAAACGCAGGTGAAAGTATTTCGTTCAAGGAAGGGATAAACCTTAATTTGTTATTTACCACTCTAATAAAAAGTACTCTGCATATGATATTTGCATTATACTAGGTTAGATTTCTTAATTGACAACATTTGTGTAATATTTGGAGTGTGTTTCAACAGACTTTCCGGCAGCCTATGGGAACCAACTGTGTACCCCCTCCCACTGATTTATTCATTCATTCATGTGAAGCGGAATTCATACAAAGCCTTCTGTATATAAAAAGATAAAAAGTTGGCTCAATCTTTAGGTATCACGTTCCGATATATAGATGAAGTTCTTTCACTGATCAATCTAAATTAGGTGATTATGCTGACCGCATTTATCTAATTAAACTTTGAAATCAAGGGTACTAAGAGAACAAAGAGGTCTGTTTCATACCTTGTCTTACATTTAGAAATTGACAGTCAGGGTTGGTTAAGAACAAAACTTTACAATAAGAGAGATGACTTTGATTTTCCTATTGTAAACATTCCAGCCGCAACTGCATAGTAGTGTATATTTTGCAGTGGGTACAAAATTCCAGGGTGTGTACTTCCTATCATGATTTTTAAAGAGGTTAGCTGCTACCACGAACGCCATTGAACCAAGGGTTTCTCAAGAAAAGATTAATTAATGTCATTACTCCGAAAATTGTTTGACTGCCATCATGAATTGGTTGACTGATAGGAAATATTTATTTCAAAAATGACTATAGATATTTTCTCACTGTCGTGACAACAAATCCATTCCTATACCGGTTGTGACTTACATCGATTGTGCCTATCAACCGGCTTTGTCTACTGAATAACACGACTTGTGCCAATAGTGGAGCAGGAGTTGCTATTTTAAATGTAGTGTTGTGCGTATCACGTTTGTCTTTCGTTTTCTTTTTTGTTGTCCACGGTCTTGTCTGCCTTATGATTTAACGATTTCTGCCTTCCCCTTTGTACTCTTATCATTCTTTTTTTATGAACATGATGAATATTGATGCTAAGGGTACATCATCTAGAACATATGGCGGCTTAAGGGAGTAGACCTATGTAAAGGGACATAAATTTTGACAATCTTTGGTATGTTTATGTCAACCATTTTTATATAT
>JAULBM010329882.1:0-13088 GCA_032357055.1 Geukensia granosissima
ATGGTTTTTTTTCATTTGATTCCTCTCAATGAGAGCTTACAGTATGATGCCAACGGATTTTCTCTATCTAATACCATTTTGATGGTTTTTTTCCAAATGATTTATTATGAAAAAAAATAACAGAGTGACACCAGATTTAAGGATAATATGAGTCAAAATGATCTTTTGTCTAGTCATATCACTATCCAGCACTAAACTGTGTCCAGCTCTATACTGTGTCCAGCACATTATTGATCCATCAAAATACTGCGTCCACACTTACCCAAAAGGTCTTTTGTTCCTCTTTCACATTTCAACGTGCTGCGCTTGCGAAGCACCTCTGTTTGTCTTGAGATTCGTCTTATTGAGAGCGTTCGGAAGTATGTCTGCAGGGTTTCTCTACTCTCACTTTTTATGAAAGGGATCAAAGAGGGCAAAAAATTTGAAATCCGGTTTTTGATTATTCCCAAATAAAAATGCAACAAATTTACTCAAGGGTTCAAAATGATCACTGATCACGCCGTATTCTGCGCCTAGATCTTTACTGTGTCCAGCACACTTTCCCTATGTTAATGATCTGCGGTCTTATCATGAGCGATGTCGTTTTTTTGTACATTCGAAGAGATGTATTCGATTGTAATATTATCACTTATACTATGATGATTTTGATAAACTATCAGAATGCAATAAAGAAAAAGAATAAGTATACAGTTTTCTTTTCCGAGTGTAATAAGTATCTTCGATCATAATATAATCGGACCATAAGTTAATCCGCTAAAAAGATTATAATTTTTTAAAAGAAATTGGCGTGGTTAGAACAGACTAGAAAACTATTTCATTTTTTTCTCCAAACCACAGAACTCGTCTTTGAAAAGTTATTGAACGCAATTTTACATTTAATGCGTTAGTACTAGATTCAGAAATGGCGAAATGGCAGGAAAACTTTTGCAGGGTGTTGTATTGATCTGTCGGTGAGCTACATGTAAATGGGTGAGCAAAATATACGCCTGCAATCAATAAGATAGTATTATATGTGGAAAATTGTGCCAATACTTTTTCTAATATTTTAGCAGTAATTTTTTTCTTGTATAGCTTACTTTCACAAAACTACCGTTTGTA
Organism: Geukensia granosissima; assembly: GCA_032357055.1. Classification (NCBI taxonomy): domain Eukaryota; kingdom Metazoa; phylum Mollusca; class Bivalvia; order Mytilida; family Mytilidae; genus Geukensia; species Geukensia granosissima. Next base: position 1,099 of record JAULBM010329882.1, read on the forward strand.
ACTCAAGGATTGCTGTGATACAAATGAGGATTCTGAAGTCTTTAGATTCATCTTTAAGGGTTTTCTATTGGAAATTAACTTTGAGATTCTATTTCAGGTCCAGGACTGGCTTTTGTGGTTTATCCAGAGGCCCTTTCACGCATGCCTGTGTCGCCGATGTGGGCTGTGTTTTTCTTCATTATGATGGCTACACTTGGATTTGGGTCAGAGGTGAGCATGATAGTATAGCGAGTAAGTACGTTACGTAAAAAACAAGGGAAGCACAATACGTTACTTATATACTATACCAAAATGGAAGTGAAGTAACACCGATTGTTCAGTCAGTTATTGGTTTGTATGCAAGTCCGACCGTTTGACCCGAATGGGTGGGTTGTGATTTTTCAAATAGGATTTTTGAAAAAAAATATTTGGTCGATTAAGGAAGGGGAAAACTATTTTGACCTGCCATTTTACGAGTAATTGCATAACTCACCCCTCAATAAAAAATATTCGACGCGTGCGAACATGTAAGAATATACTTTTTTGATGTGTTCGAAATCAATTTTAAAGTTATCGACCTTAAGTTAAATGGATAAACATGTTTAACTAAAGTCATATTGGCGAAAAGAAAAATATTGATTGATTGATTGATAGGAAAAGTAAAGCAAGGAATAGATACAAATACACATGTATTAAGTAGTTAATAAAAACTTACCGAAATGTTAATTTCGTTTCAGTTTTCGATTATTGAGTGTGTATTGAGTGCGATCGGCGACGAGTTTCCATTTTTGTTGAAAGAAAGGAGATACAACATTGCTTTCAGAGCTGTATTTGCTACTTTGGCATTCCTGTTGGGTCTTCCTATGATTTGTAGTGTAAGTATTTACGTTTGTTTTAATTATGTTCCAACATGGAATCAGGTTATCTTAATATGTACCATTGTGCTTGTACGAATTTGCATTCTACAAGATCACTAAACATTTATGATGAGCTCTGGCTCGGGCATCGTCCCAATTTTAGGGTTTTCGTTTCACTACGATCCCCACAAACAGGGTTCTTGGGTATCATTTTGGACAGAAAACCATCGATATCGGAGGATGTGGTACTGCATTTTGCCATGTAAAGCTGAATTATATCAGCACCATTTTCCTCCCAGGATTTCATATGTTTTTATTCTACAATGTACTGAACATTCCATTGACATTTAGTATTACTTCTATCATTTTATCCACTATATAACCGTATACCAGACGTTTCAGTGGAGTAAGATTAAAAAATAAAAGAAAAATATTTATATAAAGAGTCTCTGTAAATAAACAGACTTAATTTTTCTCTTTTTCTATTTTTAAACACTAAAACGTCAACTTACTGTACGTATGTAATAGGAAGCTAATGTGAAGCTTGTTATGTTTTAGGGTGGAATATATCTGTTGAATCTAGTTGATTACAGTGTTGGTGGATTTCCATTGTTGATAATTGGAGTGTTGGAACTGATTGCTATAAACTGGATTTATGGTAAGAAATTTGTAAATTTTAAATTCTTGCTGCAATGTCTCTTCATGTGTCTAGCCTGGTTTAGAGATAAGTTACATGACGGGGTTTCTACATTGGTTAGTTATGGGATAGAGTGGAGAAAAGTGAATTTGTATTTATTAGCATTATACCAAGGTTAAACAGAATAAACAGTAAATTGGAAGTCTTTTTTTATTTCTAGGTAGTGGTAGATTTGTTGATAATGTGGAGATGATGCTTGGTCGTGAGCCAGGAAAATATTGGGTTATATGTTGGAGATATATTTCTCCTCTTGTTATAACTGTAAGTATTTACTATAGACTGGCAAGAGGGAAATGGGTATGATGAGACTTAGTGGAAAGTATTTTCGACTCTGATGCAATGAAAGATGAGTAAAAATCGTTATTGAAAGAAGTCATGGCATTGGCTACTATCTTAATAATACAAAGTAATATCAGTAAAAATCATCGAAATGAAAAATAAGGGTATATAAAAATGATAAGATGTTGCAATTTACTTAGAAATACTTTAGGTAATAAGGTCATAGTACTATCAGTGAATATCCTTAGCGGCAGCAAATTGGGAATTAAAAGAATAAACACCCAAAACATGTTATTGTGCGTCTTAGACTGGTTTAAAATAAACTGTTTTGCTCCTCTTTTCAGATTACAATTGTCATGAATATAGCCATGTACAAAGAGCCAGATCTTGATGGTAAACTCTATCCAGCATGGGCCAATAGTCTGGGATGGCTTATTGGTATTTTCCCAGTGGTTGTGATACCAGTTTGGTTTCTGTATAAATATTGTCATATAGGAGGTTGTAAGGTAAGTTAGTATTACATTGTTAGTGGTATCTAAAATAAAAATATATAGGAGACGTGTCACGAGACAGTCATGCACCAAATTACAGTTGAATTTAAACTTTAACAGGTCCCACTATAGCCTTCAATAATGAACCAAAGTCCATACCATAACCATGATAACTGAAGTTGTAAAAGGCCCCAAAATACAAAATGTGAAACTATTCATTAAACAGGACAATCGACCTAATCTATCGAATAAAATTGTAAACAATATATAACAATAAATGACTAATTAAACAAGGACAAAACTGAACTACAGGTTCTTGGTTTCGGACAGGCACATAAGTATGTGGCAGGGTTTAACGGTTGGTGAGCGCTTAATCCTCCCCTAAGTTGGGACAGTGGTAACATGCTTTTCCCACCATTAAAGTCTATATCACCAGGATAAAAGCGTGGAATCATTCAAGCTAAAAGTTCGTAGAATGAACAGAAAAGATAAGCAATTAATTAGTACCCTGTCGTGAGCAAATTGGACCCTCACATCTATATCCTAAAATGTTTGCGCCAAATAAAAAGAAACTAAATAAAACCATGACATATAACATATTTTTTTTATGTTTCAGCTTTTGAGAGATGGCATGAAACCTCTGCCTTCATGGGGACCCGTTGACAAATCAAAACAACAAGAATATGCTGATGTAGAAATTACAGTGAATGGCAGACGATCAAACCCTGCGTTTGCTAGACTGATGGGAAGTACAATATCTAATACAACAACAATGACAGACTATTCTCCAGCCTCATCTACAATGAATTTGATACGAAGCAAAACAATTAGTGAATCATCAAATGTTTAATGATTGTTTATCTTAGGATATTACTGGTATTAGTGTTCAACCACAATGACAGTCTACATATGCAATGGGTTTTGGATTGATCTTGAGATTTGTCATTTTTATTAAAATGATCAGTTTGATAAGGGAAGAAAATTAACCAAAAGTCTTACCTTAGATGTAGACCATTTAAGTATGCTAATGAAGAAAAGGACAAGGTGCGATAAAGGGCTGAAAAGCCTTATTTTTTTGTGATTTTTGAAATTAAACTTCAGAAGTTTCTTTCTTGTTTGCATAAAAGTCGAGATCTCACTGAAAGGACCTTACCACACCTACTCCTTTGGGGACATACATATTTGGAATTGCATGACATTTTATTAGTATAATACGACTCAGTCAGCTTCAGCTGTTATTATTCTGGTATAAAATCATACTTGTATTAACCTGTAAACATTGAGTCCAGTCCGTTTGTGTCTTCCCACAGGTCTTGCTTCTATGGAGTCTGGAGTTCCTATGCAGTGGGTTATTCTGTAGAATTTGTTTCACACTAGTCACTCGACCATGCACAGACACATTTGTTTATTGGCATTGTGTTATCATACTTGCTGAAATAACAAAATAATGGCATATCTAATAAATGAGATATCAAATAATTGTGTCCATGGCCTTGTCTGTCTTCTGACTTAACGATTTCTGTTGTCAACTCTGGTAACTTCGAATTCATTTTACAGCCAGTTTTAATTTAAAAGATCTTTTATTGGTGTTTTGCTTTTTAATATTTGTCATCTTTTCCACTGGTATATAACAGTCTGTTGTTGTTATTAATATTTTACTTTCATACAATAATTTTTATTTTGATAGTCAATTTATGGAGCCGAAATCTCATAGATATTAATATCTCGGTACCAGTAGGTGTTCAGCAACATAATTAACTCACTAGTCATGGTTAATATTTTTATTTCTTTGTCATGAAATATTTATTGTTTTTACAACGAATTTGTTGATTTGATTTTTCACCATCATTTACTAATATACTTGTTTCTATGTATGCATACAGATCAAATATCAATCTTGAGCAATTACTTGATTCATGAACAAATCATTATTTTTGTCAGCATAAAATTTGAAAATTACATCTGATACCATTTTAATTTCCTAGACAATTTATTGTCTCACAATGGAATTTAGTTATAACAGTATAATAGGGTTTAAGTTGGGTAGATCCAGTTTGATAGTATTTGGGTTACACCTTTGTTTTAAGGCTAGTTGAAACTATACTGGTCCATTTTCAGTATGTTAGCTGGTTGACACATTATCTTTTATAGCAAACATGTATATTTATTTGACTTTGAATATTTTTTCATAGGGATAGCTTTGTTTTGTTTAATTATTGTGAATTGAAATTGTTGAATTAAGTGTACATGTGTTCATTTAATTTTATTGTCTTGATAAGTGATGTTTATGTTATCATTGTAAGAGTGTAAGATGATATTTGTTAAAGAGGGTTATATTTGTTACGAGTTTGTGAGTTTGTGAACCACAGTAATAGTACCTGTATGACTGTGTGAACCATGGTAACAATAAGTGTATGGCTGTGTGTGAACCATGGTAACAGAAGAAAGTCTAGAGAATAATAGTAATTTAAGACAAAAAGGCGATGCTTGATTATGTTTGCTAGTAACTCACTAGAAAGTCTGATGGGTGTGTTACACCAATTTTAAAACATGTTCCGGTAAGCATCTTCGCTTGCAAAGGGTTATGCTCAGTGAGGCAGCACCCCATCCTCCCCCCTCAACAGGGTAAAGAGATAGGCGACCTTAGTGTAACCCTTGCTGGCGAAGGTGTGATAAAGATGACACCGGCATATTCTGAGATATTTTCCTCTTTGCTTTGTTATCAAATTGATAGTACTTGTGACAAATTCATACAGGAGGTTGATAATCCGGATTATCATCAGGTTAAGAAGTAAAGGCAGGAAATTTGTAAACAATGATGAATAAACCTTGGCCAATGTCCAAGATTATATTTTAAAACATTTGTATTACACATTGACAAAAATGTATTTTTTAAGGAAATTATGACATGATTATTTAATGTAATTTGCAAACTGTGACTCTTTTAGTAAGTTTGGACATACTGTAGTGCTTTTATGGTCATTTTCATTAAGGAAAGATTTTAATGATTTCGCTTATGCTTGATTTGATAAAATACAAAATATGATGAATCATTAAAATGAAGCTTGCATTATGTCAGTGCATTTTAAAAATGTCCTGCCATATATTTGGTCTATTAGACACAGTCAGATCATCAAAATTTAAAGCCCAAGTTTTGACCATTCAGTTTGGACAAAAATATTTGAAATAATAGTCTCCAACTGTGTAATAAACATCTGCTGAAATCTGGCTGATCCTTAGTTAATATTGTAGCATTCTGTCAAAAGTACAATAAAAAATTTTGTGTATTTTGGTCTTTCTCATAAATATTACAAGGGGATATTATTAGCAAGTCTTTACTTCATATCAAAGAAAGAGAAAGTATGCCAGGCATTACGACATGTAAAATTGGTGATTATTGTTTTGTTGCCTTGCCGACATTTGAAACTGCCAATTTGTTTTATATGCATTGTTTGTTCTTTGTAATAAATTTAGAAAGTAATATTGATCGTTATATATCTGTCATGTGTATTATTATGGTTATGGAATAATAGATGACTTTGGATGTTTAAAACCCAGTATCAGTCAGGTTGTTTGACACCAGGAATGTTTCAGCACCAACATGCATGACTGTTTGATACGACCGTATATATATATGTGCCTTTATGCACTGTCAGTATTGGTACATCCTTCGTTTCAAGTTTATGACTATTCAATATGTCCCTATGTTTCAGTGCCTTCACGGCTGTTTAATACGACTTTTTGCTTCAGTAACTATATGACTTTTTGATATAACTAGTACTAGTGTTTGAGGCCTTTGACGTTTCAGTACCTTCATGACTGTTTGATAGTCATACGACTCTATCTGACTGTTGGTACTTCCCTATGATTAAATATACCAGCATATACTGTTTAATATGACTCTATGCCTCTGGACCTTCTTAATATGACTGTTTGATTCAACCTTGTGTCTAAGTATTTTCATAAAATTTGACATCATTTCACGCTTATTCTTTTATCATTACTAAAAGTACTTTCTAAAATGCATCTGTGTCCAACTCTGGTGTAAATGTATATAGTATTAAGCGGTTGGACGTAAAGTAAAGTAAGCCTCTTTAAACAATACTGCTAATTAATGGTTATTACATAAAACCAATTCTCATGGTAATACGGTATCGATTGATTTTTAGTAAACAAATAGCTGACACAAACCAGATCTATCAGGAAATTTCCACCACGCAGTTTCTTGCAGACCTTAACCAACGGAGGTTATCTGATTATAGAATCTGATTAAATATTGCATCTGTATCGACCAGTTTGTAACTGGATTGATCTCGCATTTGCGTCATTTTTATTGGCAACGTGTTGCTAATGGCGTTTTTACTGAACAACACTGATTTCAGGAAAATCGATTCCATTAACGTACTTCTTTATGAAATGAATTAATTGATGATTGATAAGTATTATTTGTGTGGGTCCAAATTAAGTCCAGTGATTGGTCATTAATAGTTATTTATTCACAATTTATTTTCACTAGAATAGTTCGATTGTGGTGTTTTATGAATAGTTTCACATTTTGTATTTCGGGGCCTTTTACAGTTTCCGTTATGATATGGAATCTGGTTCATTATTGAAGACCGTAATGGGACCTGTAGAAGTTTTGATTCGACTGTCATTTTGTGGATGGCTGTCTCATGGAAAATTATGCGACGTCTCCTATTTTTATATACATCGAATACTTCAATGTTTTGTCCTTGCTTATCTTTGTTTAAAACAACCACAGAAATATTAGAAAAAAAAATCAATATTATCAATGGGGTATATTCTACATTACATCATCTATAATACCTCAATGATCACACGAACCTATAAAACTGGTTTACTTTGGAATATCTGAAACAAACCCCCCCTCCCCCCCACATTACAAGTTATAACAAACTCTGAAGTATCGGTAGAACTACAACTTTGAGCAACGACCAGTTTTAAACAAATGACGTTTTTTTTGGTTCTATCATGTATGTATGTAGATGATTTCTCGTTTTATGAGTTTTGGAGGTAGAACCATTTAACTCTGGAAACGATTTTCATTAAACTTGAACAGTAGCTAGCAAGTGTTTAATTTGCCAGCCTCCATATAAAACTCGTCAGCCTATTTGACATCAATAAGCTTTCAAAGATTTGAACCCTAGCTAGCTACAGCTACACCAACCAGCCCATTTTGAACACTAGCCTGCTACCGTTGAAAGATTTGATCGCTCGCCAGATTGAATTTAGATAAAGTTTCTCCTGTAAATTTTGTTATTATTACATGTATTATAATCATTTGATAAGACGAGAGTACATGTAAATCTGATAATCCACTTGTATTTTAGATTTTGACAGGCACCTATAATGCAAGTTTTTGATACATTTTAATGTTGTCTTGTTGCTGTAGGCTTTTTGCTTCATATCTCCCGATTGAATGAGGAAGCAAGCAGAAGAAAACCTAAGGGCCAGACAAAAGGGGAAAAGTCAAACGGCAAACCCGACAGCACAAACGAGGCGTGCCATTCCGGATAGTGTACATATAAAACTAAAGCAAACTATTTACAATGCGGACCCCAGTAATAAAACGTGTTGAACTCAAGTGGTCCGGATGGATGAGCAGTTCCTGACTCTTTAAAGACATTTTCCAATCCGGTATTAGTCATTTCAGGGTAGAGGGGATGGTTTCCTGGAATCAAAACCTCAAGGCGAGGAAGCAAACAGCATGCTTTTGGATTACTTCGCAACTTAACAAGAAAATATCTATGAAACTGATTTTTCACGGGTGTTGCGCGCAAGACAAGGGATGCTTACCCTTCACGAGCACCTTATCCCACTCCTATTTTGTAAAGGAGTTCGTGGATTCCAAGCTTTTGTTCCTTTTGTTTACGTTTTATCTTTTAGTTTGTTTTGTTTTGAATTTGTCTTGTCTGGACTGTGAACGTATGATCTCTTGCATAGGTATTCTACACTGGACTCAAGCCTTTAATGCAAATATCGTTATATCAATGACAGTAAAATAGCGATAAATTTATTATTAATAAGCAGCCTTCGGTGTGAGATAACAGATAAACTTCTTAAATTTGTGACAGCTCTACAATATATCCCACCGGATCACTGAAGCATCAAATGATACAAGATTTACATGAAATTAAATTAACGTCTGAAAATTAACCTAGCAGTGTTAGGGATGAATTTTGTACCTGCAAAATTTTATCCTTCTCTCAGTGGGATTCGAATTACGCTGTGTGACATACTGGCTTCCATCGCATGTACTGTTTCAAGCGCCCTAGACCACTTGGAACCTATGCTAAATAAATATATAGCTTTCGGTGATAGAGTGATGCCTTTCCACGTCAGCATATCTAGCGATAAAGCACAGAACATGACGTATTGTTGCGTGTATATTGTATTTTTTCACTGTGGCAGGTAAATCATCCCAGCTTTTCATGTATATTGTAAAGGATCTCGTATTTCTTGGTTTTTACTACCTTTTATTGCATTCCCTTTATTTAGAACTGATTTATTTTTTATTAATTTGTAATTTGCATTTTTGTGTTTTTTATTATATCATTCTTGAAGTGTGTTTATTGCGTGTTAATAAATGATTACAATAATGCTACCTTTATTCTATCTCAATTGTTAAATTGATGTTTATCTTCATGATCAAGTGATAATTGTTTAAATCTTTTGATCGATTTTCACTAATATGGTTTAAAATTGACGAATAAAATACCTGATTGCTATTATATTCTATTGACTAAGGGATCACCGGTTATCGACAAAGTGCATTATCACTGTGTTTAAACAAACATGAATGTCAATGAGGTGTGAAATAATTATTGAGTAACGCAATAAGATACATAGTCTTATCCAAGAAGGGAACCCTTTTTCCGTTACTTTACTACTGAATAACTTCAGATATAACTACAGTATGTGGTAATTGACAGTTTGGATAGTGGACTCAAGTCTATAACCTGAAAAAATAAGGTAAGAAAATCTACATGACATGAAATGCATTTGGTTTGTTCTCCAATATTCTAATTACTTCTTATATGAAAACAAATATTTATTTTATATTTCATATATATGGCAGTTAGCAAGAAACTGTCAAAAAACGAATTTATAACTCTCTTTTAGACTCTTGATTTCTTTCGTGTGATTTTTATTTCTTTATTGTTATCACAGTAAGGAGTTTTGGCTTTCATGTAACAAATATTTTCGGATCAATTCCGTTTCATTTTCATCAACATTGATCAAGGGGAGTTGGAATCTAGATATTATGCACAAACATGTCTCATAAGCTGAAAAAGCCCAGAAATACTCACATCGGTGTATATTTCAAGTTATTTATCAAACAATTATATCGCTTCTGATGATATTCGCCTTAGCCATTCGAAAAAAAATTTACTACATAGGCTCGTGACATCGACAGTTGACCTTTTGATCTGAGAACGTTAATAATTTTGTCTATACTACACAGAACTTTGCGAGATTCGCCACATATTGTCCTCAAACTTTATAAGAATTATAAAAACATTTTTTTTTCTCCCCAGTGAAAGTGTGAAAACACAGGTTTACCATTTTTGAATTAAAAATGAATAATAACTCTATAAACTACATTTGAGTGGTAAAATTCACTAGATATATAAGACAACTGAAGTCTGTTCAAGTTCCTTTTTTCTAGAAAAAAACTTTCACAATTACGAACTTCCTACGTTTTATATCACTTCACCACTTTTTATATCTTACCAATTAGTCGTTTAAAAAGTCTGGTTGTTTTAAATATGCTGAAATAAGTATTATTCCTATTTTAGAGACAAATCTTTTAATAAAAACACATTTGCAATTAAATTGTTTAAATGTCGGGCAAGCGTATCGTAATTAAAAATCAGGACACCGCATCAAATTCAGTAAAATGAATGATTAGTAGAAATAGTTAGTATACAGTTCTATCATACCTATAATGTTTTTAAAGTTGTACCGCATCGCAAACGGAAATTTATCTGACAAAGGTTGTTTTCTTAATTGCATATTTTAACAAATTTCATCAAAACATATTTTTGCAAGTGATTTTGATTAGGTATATCTAATTTCTTGTAAAATTTGGTATATGGCTAAATTCTGGAACTATGCCAACCACACCCCTTTTGTAATTTTCCTTACAGAGGATTGATATTAAAATTGAGGCAAAGAAATTTTAACTGTCTAATAGTCGTATGAAAAGTTAACCCATATCTTTGACATCACTTTTACACATTGGTTTGATAGGCTATGATTTTCATAGTTCACTGGCAATTAATTTTTAGTAAATTTAAAAATAAAAAAAAATAATGGTTAGGGATACCTGCGATGAAACCACATTTCATCTTCGTACGTACTATTGATTACTTATTAAATGATATATTGTATTTAAATGGGATTGTTTTCCCAACATTTAAAGGGCAGTTTAGTGATTTTACCTGTATTCATCCTCATTCAATAGACGGATATTATACCTGATTGTTGAAATGACTTTGCTATTACTACGTTAAGAGTGTTTAAACAAACACTTGTCAAATTGATTATAAGATGACAAATATTCAAATATTCTATTGATTAATTCTTTAAAGACTTTAAAGAATAATGGGATCAAAATCTTGAACTCATTTTGTGTTTTATTTTCTTATGCATGTTTAAAAGAAGAATTGCATATGAATTGTACTTATTAGTAAATTTGTAATTTTGGTGTGAGATAGTGGCCTCAAGCCGATAACCCGAATAAAAAGGTAAGAAAATTTGAATTTCATTGGATGCACTTTTTATCTTGTACTCCTTAATATAAAAAGACAAATTTATTGTATTTCTTATATTTGGAAGTTACTAAGTTGTAAACGAAACATTATTACTCTGATTATAAAAATAGGAGATGTGACATGATTTTCTCTGAGACATTCATACATTTAATGACATCCGAACTTCATCAGGTCCAATTACGATATTCAAATACCGAACCAGAGAACATACAATAACCGAAGCTGAAAAAGACCCCCAAAATTTAAATGTGGAACATTTTAACAAAACACGACCTAATCTATTATAAATTATGAACAAATAAAGCAAAAGAGTATTCGCAGTTGCTGTCTATGAGTTCAAAACCCAACAGTAACTTGTCAGGAAACCATGTCTTCCTTTACGTCGGTGTCTATAAATCAAGTCCAATTGGATTTAGTGTTTAATATCGTTAAAAGTCAAAGAAAACATGGGTTCTGCAAATACCAATATAAGGACAGAAAGTAAACAATGTTATAAAAATATAATTGTTTAGTTCCGAATTAAACTGTTTACAAGAAAGTAAATATTAGTACCAATAAAAACCATATTTAGACATTTAATAATAATGTTGTGACGATATCATTTACGGATAAGTTTATTGTGATGAATTTTTAAGACAATACAAATTTAGATTAAATTTCCATGCTTTATTTATCAGGTTCCGTATACTTAGGATGTGTTTTTTTTTCTTTTCTATTAAATGATTGCAGGTACATCCAAACTCTGATGACAAATCTTAATATTTACGATATTTATTAAATGTTTCAATCAGTTTGTTCTTACGATATCCTTGACTTAATACCAACTTTCCGGTGGTGTGATACCTATTTTGCCGTATGTCTTATGGACTTTGATTTGTTCGGTAATTGT
>JAULBM010329893.1:0-13086 GCA_032357055.1 Geukensia granosissima
GGATAGGGGCGGAAAATTTAGCCTTGTAACTGGCCGCCTACGGACCACTCAAAAAGAGCTGTTACATGGGGTCTTTAACGTGCTTAGGACGTGGCATTTCCTAAACACGGATCGTCCCTAACGTCTCCCTCTTGACAGATTGTGAATTAATATATATCCCCCACAATCAGGGACGCCCCTTTTAGAGGACTAGTGCCTCCAGGACGGAGATAACTGGACCATAAAATAAAACCCTGCACAGAAACACCGAGAGATGCAAACGTACCTTTATTTAATAAATAACTCTGTCCACTGTGCATGATACGTCCGTAGGTTTTATTTAGTTGGCCTTAACTCAGTATATCGAAAACTCAGAATAAAAAAAGAGGGAAAAGTGTTTAAGTAACTTTTTTTTTAAATTACACCCCCAGCTAAGTAATTTTATAAGAATGGTAAGAAGGGCAACATGTTTTAGGGTGTAAATGAACTTTAGTAACAACTTAAGATGAAAAATTTTATAAGGTTGAAATTTTTGTTGCTGTCATAATTCAAGATAATAATTTTCCAAAGTATAGATATTTTTGTTGTGGGTTAAAAATTACTACTTTTTATAATAAATGAAGTTAGAAAAATGTGTAAAAATAAGTTTTGTTTTTATTGATATAGCTTCGTAAGTATGTATTGGAAACAGGAAGAAGCATCAAAATCTACAAACGATCAGGGCTTACCAGTTTTAACATTGTGTTAAAATTTCAAGAATATTGAGTGAAGCGTTTATAATTTAGTATATTATATTAACAAACGGACGTACAGGAATATAACAATACGTGTTAATTAAATCAAATTGACTTGTGGACGGATAAGATTTTATCAAATATGGTATGGAATATGTGGTACCATAATCAGAAGGTGATTGCGATTTACGTATCCACTGGTGGGTAAAATGGATAAATTTCATCACAGTCACTTTTAGACAAAATGCAATCAAACGTCTACAGAAACCAATCGAAACAGTGTCCAAAAAGAACTGGCAGACAGAATAATCCCAAGAATGATGCAAATTACTCTTTGATTTTCCGATTGTAAACTTTCCGTTCATGACTAGCAACATTCCAGCGGCACATGCATATGGAGTGTACATTTCTCAATTGATACGCTACTCCAGGGCTTGTGCTTCCTAACAGGATTTTATTGATAGAGGATTGCAGTTCAAGAAAAGTATTGAGCTAAGAGTTCTCAGGGAAAGATTAGAGTCATCAATCCGAAAGTTTTTCGGTCGCCATCATAATTTTGGTTGACCGGTACGAAATATCCATTTCACAGATTACAAGGGATATCCTCCGACTGTCATGAATACAAATCCGTTCCTATACCGGTTGTAACTATCATCGATTGTGACTAAACACCGGCTTTGACTACTTAGTATCATGACTGGTGCTCCTAGTGGAGGAGGAGTTGCTTGCCCTTCCGGAGCACCTGGTTTTTGTGGGGTTCTTGTTGCTCCAGCTTTAGTTTTCAGTGTAGTGTTGTGTGTTCTTTGTTTGCCTTTCGTTTAATTTTGTTGGCCATGGTCTTGTCTATCTTCCGACTTGACTATTTCTGTCTGTCCCTTTGGTATCTTCGAATTCCTCTTAGTATGATAAACAAAATATCAAAGCTACTTTTTGTATTTTGTATTTTTAATTTATTTCAAGGTTATCTCACTATTGAAAATTTCATTATGTTGTATACATATTACAAGGAGTACCCTCTCACCAGCAGCATAAACACAAAAACTTAGAAAACCCGAAATTCAATATTATAGTGGATGTACATCTATTGAATCGAATTGAAATAGGAAGACAAATCCACCAGAGAGTTTTATCATGAGCAAACGGTATTTCTCATAATTTGCCAAACCGTGTTGTCACAGGTCATATTGACCAAAACATTTGTAAAATTCAAGTTTAAACATGTTGAATAAATATGCTGAATTTTTATATGATATATTCACATTTCCATGGGTAACATTAGAACCAAATCATAGGCAGTCCAAGATCCAAACAATGTTAAAGAAGTACTCAAATCAAAACAAATAGAAAAAGAAAGCTAAATCCGAGGTGCAATACTTTTCGAAGCCTTTCCGCATTTTCAGGACTTAAGAATTTACACAAATTCAGCAATTTTCTGTAAAACATTGTTAGATTAATTTCATGTCAGACAAGTCTGATAACTGGGATGGTGAATAACCTGCGGGACCACTGGTCCACTAGCAGACGCATCAACCTAGCGGTTTCAAAATACAAGTTTACCAATTTTGAATAAAAATGGTTAATTTTGGCATGCTATATTTACATTTCAAAGAGCAACCTCTCATCAGTAGCATTACAAATGTCTTAATGTAAAACAAGAGTTGTCCTTAATTCAAATTAAGGTTTACTCTAACCCCAATTAAAGTTCCCGGAAACACGAACAATGATAAGATATCTGAAAAAATTCACACAGTTTCTGAAAGCAACCTCATGGTAAAAGTTCCGATATTAAAACAACAATATAATATCAAATTTCTCAATACGAGATGCCATCAAACACAGTTATCCGAATATTGAATACTGCATTGTCAATAAAAAGAAACACGATGGGATGCAGTGCCACTTTAGTAGATGTGTAATTTGATGATTAGAGTGTCAATATTTGTGTCAATAAAACAAGTTCCAATGTTCTAACAACAACGTCAAATTGTAACCTTTGTATACACATGCACAATGACAATTATGCCGAAACCATGCATGGTCGTTGAACATCATTAAAACTTTGTTGTCACATGTGTCTTAGCGGTCGTTTTGACTAGTGGAATGGTATATGACACCTTTGGGACTTCTATTAGTCTTTCGACAGCCATATCAATCTAGTATTTTGGTTGGAAGGCTAAACCGGAAATATTGACATATAATTGCAAAGAAAAAAACATTTTGGTGTATCTTTAATTTAATCCTAACTAAGTCGGTTATGACGAACCTTATTGTGTTTAGACAGTTTTTTTTTTTTTGCTGTGCGGCTGATGTCATAATGCAGCGTACTGCCTCATAAAACAATTGAACAGATGATGTTTAATTTTATTTTAAATACGGAATTAAAGCAATGACCATCGACCACACAGGTATGTTGCATTTCCGTTTTTATTCGCTGCGAGTTTGATCTAATCTCACGCCCGCTGTTTCCTAATTTGTACGCGCACTAGTCGTGATGTGAGATCTTGTGCAACGAGAGGACGAAACATTATCAGAGACATAATCGGAGAAAATATGTACAGATTATCTTCTCTTGCGCGCTATAGGTCTTACTGGTCTCGTAATATGAAGCAGGCGCTACCCTGAAGCGCTCCTAAAGAACAGCATAATCTTTCTGTTTACCATCAAAGTCACTTGTTTCTATCCTTTCTCCGTTGACAAGATGTTCAAAAGTAGGATTTACATGTATTCGCTTCAACCTAAAGTGCAAAGAGTCAAAGTTGTTTCCGAAGAACACAATATCCTAAGATCTTTAAAAATTTTACAAAAAATCTTTTAAATATACGTTTATTCAAGTAACTGATAGGTCCTAAATGGATTGTGTTTAGATTTACGATATATAACTTTTTAATTTCCATTGAAGTCCTTGGCACCGGAGCGGTCTCCAGGGCTCGACCCACAGAGCTGACCCAGCGCGAGCCCCAGGTGGCGTATAGGGGAGGCCCTCTCGTTTGGGGGGTGGGGCTGCTAGGTTATAATACAGAAAGCCTGGCCGTGGACCATATTGGGTGACGTGTTTGGAGTGTGCCACGCTCCTTGCGCATAAAAACCCCTTTTGTAGTTTTCGAAAAAAGGTAGGTTTGTGCCGCTACAAAAGGCTAAATTTTATGTCCCTACCCATCACTCCCTTTTTCCAGCAGCAGTCAAAAACCGTTGCCCCGTTGTGTCCCATCCCAGCCTCTTTTTCGATATTGAAAATTGTTGAACATGTTCTCGTCCTGAATATGCATAAAATATTTGCCACTGGACGTTAAGCAACCAAAATCAATCCATAGTAATTTGGGTGAGTTATTCTGTTTTTATTAACAGGTGCAACCAAACATTACAATAATAGCATTATTAGAATAGAATTTAGAAAATGTATAAAAATCATGGTAACGAAATCCCTGAATTTTTAATTTGCTGGTAATACAAAGATAATGTTCATTAACATCTAAAACATCGCTGCGTAAACTGGCAATACGTTGAGAAGTTTATACACCTTATGAAGGAATCAAAGGACGTCCCCGTCAAAGAAGGAAGCATTTACATTAGGAAATAAAAATCTTCTTTCTTTTGAAAATTTTAGTTTTGATTTCACATGCGAGACAGAAATATTTAAATCTAGAAAAGGAACTGAAATCTTGGATAGCTTTGTACAAAATAAGTTATCTTAAGTTGTATTGACGTATTTTGGGAAGTCCGGGTTATTACGCCAAGATAGCTGTAAGTTTTAATAAATTTATCTTTTTTAAAAATCAGATTTAGTGGGATCTTTGTGGAGTTTAGTCTATTTGTTAGTATTGTTATGGTTGGTGCAGTGCGTTGTTGTCAATAATTTCGCATTTTCTGTTCATTCATTGAAAATAAATTTAAATAAAGGATTATTGGTTTAACGCCAATCAGAGAGCAACCCATGGTTGAGCACAAAGATTTGACTTTCACACTACTGTTGCAATTGCACAAATTAAGTACCAGTTCATATTTGAATCATGCAAATATTCCGCGACAAGTGGAACACTCAAAAAAAGGCTGCACATACTTATTTTAAGGTATAATTATATTAAGGTATAAACGGTTTTTATCAGGGGATATAGTCTGAAATAATCATACCTCATATGAACAGGGCATGAGGTCAAAGTTAACATTAAATTTGCACGTTGAATGACATTCTAAACAAAATAGAATTGTTTGTAGGCGTTTTATTAATCACTTTTGCGTGATTCTTATGTAGACTACCAATTATATGATGAAAAGATGATATGCAACTTAGATAAAAAAAAAATATGCAACCATTGTAATGATGGTGTAAATGAGACCGCACCACATCTAAATAAGGTACTGCTTAAATTTAAATCTCCACAACACATTTAAATGTGAAAGATAGACATTAATCATCGTCTGATTGTATTTATTCGAGTACATTAATGATATATACGAGAAGAATATCAAAATATTATAGTTTATTGGGAAATTTCACTAGCAAATAAGGAAGTGACTAGTTAAAGTTATATACGAGTATTGAACGATCTATTGGCATAAAGAGAAAAATATAAGAAGAGAATTAAGTAGGATTATAGGCGCTGGATATGACTTCCTACGAATTAGAATCAATCGTAGAATAAAGTGCATTTACACAGTTTTCTTCGTAAAGTCGTTTTTGGACTACAAGCAATTAAGCCGACAATTTACAATAGCAAAACTAATTTAACGGTGCAATAAACTACAAGCTTCAATATTCAAGAATAATCATTATGATAGTCACTGAGTGGATTTAACGAAGCAGTTCATTTTAAAGTTATGTCTGTTTAATCGGGGTCTCATTTTCACCAAGTGACGTGAATGGGCTGATTAAAGCTTAGCTGGAAACAAAATAAACTCACAGAAAACAAGTTATAAAAACGAAACTTCAACGGAAATCAAACATATCCATGGTAAATTTAGTTGTAAGGTGGGTGTAAATGTAACATTACAATACATATACAGAAAGATTTAAAGTTTCTTCTTATGGCTTATTTTCACAAAGAGTCGCAATCCATAAATTTGGTTCACTTTTTTGGTTCACCAATTGAACTTCTCTCGATTTCATCTCAACTAGCTTCAATGTGTGGGAATCTAGCTCATTAAAAAAACTTGCAGCGACATTCAAGACAAAATTATGTATGAAAAGCGCTGTTCACTTTATTCAGGGATTGAAATTATACGATCTTGTTTTCTTACAAATACTTAGAGCCCGACATACTTTTGCTGTGTTGTACAAATTGTGAAAGTCAGAGTGTTGTTACTGGATTAAAATGTTGCAAGTTTTCTTCAGTGATTGTTCCGTGTAGTTTTATGGCTTAATTCTATTATAAATTCAGAATTTAATATTTATATAGATTATTTTGGTCTATTTGGATGTGAGCACTTCTACTATGGTTGGACCTCGATTGTCCCATGTTTTGGTTCTAATGCTGCTGATTGGAGGTTACTCCTTGAAATACATAAGCAGCATAGCAAAATTCACAATAATTATAAGTGCATTGTGAATTTTTGTTTTAAAACAAATGGTGGCAGACTAGAGTTCCTCGGGGTATAGAAAAAGGCCGTTCGGTTTATTCGCCTGCAGGTAGAATCCCTGCTTAATTGGCGTCCGTTGGTTGGGCGGGATGTATGAATACTCAACCATTTAGAGAGTAGCCGGTGTTAAGTATTGGTTGATTGGTTTACCCACCAGTAAGTAAAATCCCTCCTAAAGGGCTGTCCGTTGGTTTGGCGCGATGTATAAATTCTCAACCCGTCTCGGGAGGGAACATTACTGCTGTGCCTCGTGTTGGGAAGATCCGTTTGCAACAGCTGGTCCGTTGGTGGCCAGTTGCTTAGGCTAAATTTCCCAACCCTTTTCAAACAGTCCCAATTTAGCAACCTGTGGCTATTAAATTCCCCGGCCTAACCCCCAGCTAGCACCTTTAATGATTTATTGTTTTATAACTGGTTCTTGTCCTGAATATGCATGAAATATTTGCCACTGGACGTTAAACAACAATCAATCAATCTTAGGGACTATTCAACAGCCCAGTTGTCTGAGATAAAATTAATCGCATATTATTTTCAGAAATTAGTGCAGTTGTTTAAATTCTAATCCCCTTAAAAGGGGTCAAAATGAATGGCACATAACAGATATCCTTGCTGCTGTATTTTGCTTCCTTTTTCGATCTGTTTAGATTTGATTACTTTTACTAAGTTTGGATCTAGGATTTGTTGTGTTTTGGTTCTAGAGCGGTTGATGTGAGGTTTCACACATAAAAACACATAAAAACACACACAGCAGAGCACAGTTGGCAAATATATATTCATTGGTAAACGACACTGCTGTTGGACCAAAAGGTCTCTGATGGTATTCACACAGATCTTTAGTTTAACAGAAATGTATGATTTAAAATCAAAAACCCAGAAATAACAGATAGGCTTCAAAATGAATTAAACATAAAAGATATCCTTGCATTTGGATTTGACTTCCTTATTCGATCCGTTTCCGTTTGAGTACTACTTTACTTTGATCACGGATATTCTTTGTTTTGGTTATAATGCTATTGGCTAGAGGTTACTGCTATAAATGCATAACAAAATTCAAAATATTTATAAAAAACATCACAAATATATTTTGGTTGCTGGCAGTCTTATTGATATCATTAATGATGGTTTCTGAGCTGCTAAGAGCTGGTAACATAAGTTAACAAGACAATATATTAATGCGGCAAGGATAAGATTTATCATTAACTTCATTATGGGCTGTTACAAGGAGTCTTTAACATACTTGCCATTTCCTTAAACACAGGCTTCTTGTCTCCCTACGGACGGATTGTGAATCTATACATCCCAACAACCTGGGACGCCACTTTAAGAGGAGCAGCGAAAATGCCTGGTGCACATTCTTTCCCCGGCACAACCTTTGCGAAGGGGAGTTCGAGTATTTATACATTCAGCGAACCTTTAGCAGGGGTTCTACCTACAGGCGGAGAAATCGAACGGCCTATTCGTATACCCGGCCCCATTTTGGGATTAATAAAAGGGGTTTACATGTGTTTTATTATTAAGTAATTATCAAGGACGACAGGTTGAATTTAAGAGGTCAAAGCGAGGCCTCATTAAGAGGATTCAACTTACTCTTGTGTGCTTTAATTTGCCCCGATTTAATAATGAGCACATATTTAACGAAAGGCACAGTTCTGAAATGTCAAATTACGAACCTCATACTTTCAATACCAAAGCTTTAAATTAGATTCGGTTTAATCCGTTTGGTAGGATGCCCTTGTAAAATGTAAATATCACCCATAAGAAATGAGGTTTCGTTTTACAATTTTAATTGAAGTGAGATTTATAGATATTCCACCACAAGATAACCTTTAACGGAACGGAAGTACAGTCCTATTGCGGTACTAGATTTAGTTTTAAAGATGAAAATGGTAGAGACGTTGATGTATCCAAACGGATAAACATTCCCAATTACTACAATGCAATAAGGTATCTGTACATAAATATTACAGACTATGTAGTTCAATGTATCATATACAATTGCTTAGGAAGCTGTTAAGCTTCATTTACAGAACAAACGGAAGGTTTCAGATCAAAGGGCTTAACACTTACATAATATGGGAGTTTATAAACAGGAATGGAATGTAAATGGTAATGCTGACCTTTATAACAGCATTCTATAAAATTGAAATTGATCCTTGTCTGATGAAGGCTGGGACGAATCGAAAATTGACAAGACCTGATTGTCATGATAGTTAAGAAATTTGGTCGCATATGCATTTGTCAAGAGGTAAAATATAACGATAAGATAAAAAGTTTCCACCTACACGCACGTTTCACATCCAAGTGATCTCCACAAGAATTTGAAAGAATAATTAAAAGCCAAACTACAAAAATTGTCGCCAGATCATTAGGAAGCAATCTATGATCAGAAAATTTGGCACTATAGGTCGCCTAAATTGTTTGTTGTTAATTTCACAGGGAATCCATCAACATTTATTATTATTATTATTATAAGGCACCTATCATCAGTTATCTAAAAAGTTGTAAGTTTTTATAGCATCATTAAATCAATGATTTCTGGTGTGCTTATGTTGTATTATTCCTGCTTTATACCTATTGGAATTTGGTGGAATATATATTAATTATACCAAACAATAACTGTTTATATCAAATGTGATAGTGTCTGTCATCGGTGGGAAGTAGCTTATATTGAAACATTACACACTATCTGAACTGTATATATACTCGACAGATGTCTCAGATAAACGTGAAGTAAGACATCTTTAAATAAGCAGCAATTAGGATACATTTTTCTTAATACAAATTATTAAGATTAAATTGATATATATATATATAAGAGGAGATGTGGTATGAATCTCCATGAGAAAGCCATCTAAAACGTGGAAAATTCTGCATGTTGCACTAAGGCCTTCAATAATGGACATGTCCACACCGTACGACAAACTGTAAAAGTCCTCAAAAATAAAATGTGTTTCAAATAAAACAACTTTCTGCCAAATAAGTAAATAAATCCAAAAAAGTAACACTTAAATATAAAAACAAAGACATCCGTTGGACAGGTTCTTGGCTTGGGACAGACAGATTAAATATGGGGCGCGGTTAAATATGTTTGTGAGTACTCAAACCTCTCAAATTATGAAGTCGATACATAATACGCAGCAATAATAAATAAAACAATAGACAACAATATGTAGCGACCTCAAAAAAGTACTCGCTAGTTCAAAATGCAAACTCAGTTGATAATAACCTTGTTCTCTCAAGCTACGACACCAATCAAAACACGTCTGGTTGGATTAACATTACTAGCCAAAGAAAGCAAGCTATTGTGCGAGTGCCAAAATTCAAACAGTACCGACAGCATGTAGGACAGTAATGTCACAAAATAATGACTATAATTATTTTTGGTGTAAATTATTGAACAGAGAGTCATGTTGATACCAAAGAATACCTAAAATGAAGTTATAAAGATAACTTTTACGTATAAGTTTATTCAAGTCCAAAATGGGTTGTGTTTTAATTTACGAAGTTTGTTCACCACATTTCCATAAAAGTTTGGATGTTATATACCGTTTTTATTAATTGTCTGCAGGTGCAGCCAAATATTAAAATTTTATCTTTATATTCTGATAAACTTTTGGAAAAAAAAACTAACTTATGGTAACGAATCCTTGACTTAAATATTTGCTGGTAATACAAAAGATTATGTTCATTAAAAGTTAAAACATCACTAAATACACGGACAAAACGTACAAATTGAGAAGTATACGTTTATATTTTTCATTAAAGGTTTGCTTTTTGTCAATTGTTGAAGTCCGGAAGTGAATGTGTAAATCGTCGTAGGGGACGAAAATTATTCAAGTCCTACATAGCATAATACAAGTTTACCAAATTTAAATTGATATGGGGAGTCTGTTATGATATATGATATGTGCATTTCACTGAGGAACCTGTAGCATTTGAACTAAACACAAGAAAGGAAGCCGAGAAACAAACATTAAAAATAACATTCTTATATTCCAACAAACCGATAAAGGCAGCCAAATACGGCGAGAAAGACATCTACCGTGTGCAATACAAAGAATGAAGAATTCTCCGTTTTTAGGAGGTAAGAACTTGGAATATCTGTACAATAATAAAGTTTTCATGACAACTGGACTGGTGAATACCATCGGGGACCTCTGGTCCACCAGCATTGGTATCGACCCAGTGGTTCCAAAATACAAAATATATGTTTATCAATGTTGAACAAATATGGATAATTTAAATACGTTGGACACGTGTTTCAAGGAGTTAGTAGCAAGTTAATCAATTGATATGGGGACTTTTGTTATGTTATTTGTTGATTTCAAATAGCAATCTATTATCAAAAAATGACCTCAGTCACTAATACTACATATACATAATTAATAACGACATAGTGATAAGGTTTTAATAATATAATGTTATATTTAAAGGCAAGAATATGAAGGATATGCAAGAAAAACAGTATCCATATTTTACAAACGTTTATAAAAAATATTCTGAAAGCCAAATTTAAGTGCATGAAAAGCGCTTTCCTTGATTTACCTTCGAGGCCAAAATTAAAGGCTATCAATGTTCTATTTCATTTATCCAACTCGTTAAATAATAATTAATTTTTGATATTCAAAATAAAATGATTAAATGTGAATCTTTTTTTCACAAACGTCTTTGTTAATTGCTTTATTAAAGACCGTTTGAGAAATGTTAAAATTGCTGATGAACCGGTGAACTTTATATTTCTAATCGTCCAATAATGATAAAACGATATCAAACCATCGTATCGTTATGTTTTATCTCCAAATTAGTTGAGAAATTGTTTTAACAGTTGTTGCCTGGAAGATTGTATTGTATTTTGTCCTGGATAATGAAGGCTGCAAAGATTTTTTAAATAGGTAATGGGCTTATACACCAAAAACGACGAGTTAGTTAAAAAAACAACAATATGTTTTTAGAACATATCACTTTCTCCTCTCAATGTGAATTTACTCCAAATAATTCTGGAATGTTACTCCAGCTTTAGTTTTCAGTGAAGTGTTGTGTGTTCTATGTTTGTCTTTCGTTTCATTTTGTTGTCCATGGTATTGTTTGTCTTCCAACTTAACGATTTCTGTCTGCCCCTTTGGTATCTACGAATTCCTTTTATTATTGCAGATCATACAAATTGATGACAACCTATGCAGATGTCCATAAATCCAATATTTAGTACATTTTTTTCTGAACTTATGTCAAAATTATACACATACCGTGTTAATTATTCATCTGTTTTTCATTAAGATACAAAAAGAAGTTTATCCTTAATTAAATTTATTTTCAAACTTTGTGTTTACATATAACACGTGGTATGGCAAATAAATTCATTTTATTTTCCCGTTTTGCTATGACTTTGCATTGTTTTGCTTAAATTGCAATTCCAACGTCCTTGGTTCTTCTTAAAGATATAAAACAATTCTCATTAACTGATGCAAAAACCTATCCCAATTAACGTATAAAAGGTGCAGAATATTTACATGCCTCAATGAAATCAACAAATGATGGTTATTTCACGTCAAATTTCGATTCATATCATTTTTGTTATGAATGAATGAATGGCGGGATTATTCTCGTGCATGAACCGGAAAATGAAAACACAAAGAAACATGTTTGGCTCATTGGCACAGCAGTCCTCGATCTGTTTGATTGAGGAACCATTTTGATATTTTAGGTAAACTATTATGATCTTTATTTTTGGTTGCAATTATCCTGTTGGTTTGCAAAAACCATTACTAATGCTGAATCAGGAAAACTAAAAGCAGTTTCTTGGAAAAAACAAATTCATTAGCATGTTGATAAAGCGCAATATTGTTTTATGATCATTAAGTATTATGAAAATATGCATGCATGTAGGTTGTACAATGGGTTATAAAACTTAAAGTATAGCGATTAGGTTTTTCCATGTTATAGCGTAAATTTGTCCGATGATATTGAAGAAGATGGCATATTGGGTAATTTGAAAGAGAATATAGGTAATGTAAAGGAGAATATTTTGGTAATGCGGAGGAGTATATATTGTAATGTCAAGGAGAATATGGGGTAATATAGAAATAGAAGATGTGGCGTGATTGTCCATGAGACAGCCTTCCACCAAATGTCGCATTACGGCCTAATGTCGAGAATATGGGGTTATGTGAAGAAGATTATGGGGGTAATGTGGTGCAGAATATGGGGTTAATGTGGTGCAGAATATGGGGCTATGTAAAAGAGAATATGGGGTAATGTGAAGAAGAATATGGGGGTAAATTGGAGGAGAATATGGGGCAATGTGAAGGATAATATGGGGCAATGGCGAAGGAGAATATTTGGTAATGTCAATGAATATGGGGTCATGTAAAGTGGAATATGGGGAAAGGTCAAGGATACAAAACCACATTAACACATAAATGGACTTAAGGCCATCTGGATATAATGAAGGAAAAGTATGTGGCATTAACTTAAAGGATATGCAATTTCTACCATATTTGTATATATTATTAGAAATTTAGGATAATGTTTTTTTGCCTTTGATAACTTTTTACTGCCAATTCTTTCAATACCGTCATTTATTAAGTTTAAAAACTTATTGAATTTTTTTCTTGGTGGCTATTTTGCGATAATATTGCAATTGAGCATACAGAACTTCATTGTTCACAAATACTGCATGTGTTTGATTATTCAAAAATATACTATAATTTAACTTATCTTCTATCATGCAAAATTCACTGAATTATAAAGATCTTCTTTATAATTATCACAATTCTTTGAGTTACTGTTCTTTTGCTGTATT
>JAULBM010329915.1:0-13085 GCA_032357055.1 Geukensia granosissima
ATGACGTAACGCCATTTTCAAACATATTGAAACGACCAAATTTGATTGCAGTATATCATAACTATCAAATGTTTATAGATATAAAAAATTAATGATACGCGATTATAAAAAATATATATAAAAAACCGATGTAACGTTTCTTTTTTTGACTAGTATATATTAAATTACTAAATCAGTCTGTATTGGTGGATTTGTGCTTGTTTTGCCGTTTCACTAAGTGGAGAGACACCAGTAGCTGAGCTTTTCTGTTTTTTTTTTTCACAAATCACCAAAATTTTTTGCTTGGTTTACTTTTGCTATATTCAGTAATAATGTTCTCTGTGTAATTCCAATATAACTGCTTACTTTTTGCAGTACCTAATGCCTTACGGATCTGTTTTTATTCCTGATGTCTTACTTGATTTCTTTTCTTTATAAATATATTTATTTCTATTGTTAGCCACGTGTCTTATTTTGGTAAGAGTTTTTGATGGATTGTCGGTAATTGTAATAATGTTGTCATATTTCTTTTTTTCATATTCAATTTTTCTTCTGTGGTTGTGAAAGCTGTTTGTATTGAAAAAATATTCTTCTTGAAAGAGTGTCGCCCTCTTATTTTATTCCAGTCTAGCTGTCTTCTTGTATTGGTATGTTTTCTTGAGGAATTTAGTTTCCTACCAGCGAAATGAGCATGAGAGTAAGGTGAGCAACAAGGACAGAGCAGCAGGAGCACCAGAGACGATAGTTAGAAAAACTAAATAGCAACCGTGAAAGGCAACTCTTGAGACGACAAAGGACTACCATCAACGGCAGCTGTAGAAGGACATAGGATGTGTTGACGGAGGGCGGGAGTAGGGAGAGTAAAAGGCACTAAGCAGTGGGAATGTCAACGTCTTCAGAGCTAATGCGAAAGGCAACTCTAGGGCGAGAAAGGAATCAACAGCACCACCATCAGCAACGAGAGGAATTGGATGTGTTGGAGACAAATGAGCACGAGAGCAGGGTGACCAAGATGGCGATATATGATTAAAAATCGCAATTCTCATCTTTCCCCCGTTTACTGATATTTCGCTGCGAGAGAATCTGATGAAAAGTCGTAGACTTCCCAGTGAATGACCTAGGGGTCAATGGATAGATTGGCAAATAATTTTGCCGCTTTTAAAATCTTAGAATTAATTACGAAAAAATGACTGGTCAATCTATTCGTTCACTCCAGGACATTAACACGGGGATGTCTACGGCGTTTCTTCTGATTCTCAAGCCGCGACATATCAGTAAACAGGAGCAAGATGCATGAGATGATAATATGATTTTAGTCAGATTTACCAAGAGCGACTGATCAGTATTAGCAGAAGAAAGTTTTACTAAAATGTGCTGCACTAAAATACACTAAAACACTAAAATGCGGAAAGGTCTAGAAATTGTAATAAGTACGTGAAGTACGTAGTTGTTCCTGTCGTCCCATTTGACTTCTCATTTCGATTTGTTTGGATTTGAGTGCTTCTTTTGCCATGCTTGGATCTTGGAATTCCTACGTTTTGATTCTAATGCTACTGATGAGAGGTTACGCCTTGAAATGTACATAAAGCATACGAAAATTTTCCATATTTTTTCAACTTTGGTAATTTTGTATTTTAAGAACAACCGTGAACGTTAACTCCCGAAGCAAAAAAGGACTAACAGCAGTTGCAGTAGCAATAACAGAATTTGGATGTGGAAGAGCGCAATGAGCATGAAAGTAGGGATAGGAAGAGGGCCGTGAGGAACAAGAGCAGAAGATTAGATGGTTTGAAGGACTCAGATCATAACGAGTGTGATGAAAAAACGAGTAACACAAAAGAAGGAAGAATCGGGTGTGTGGGAGCGATTGAGAAAGATGGAAGGGTGAGCAAGAATCGATGTAATGCCGAAAAACGCAAGAGTAACAGCGAAAGGCAACTCATTAAAAGGATTACCACCAGGAGCAAGAATTGGCAGTGTTAGGGTAAAAATAGCACGATAAAAGGATGAGCAAGAAGGACTGAGCAGCGGGACCAGCAGACGTCGATGGTAAGAAAGACTCAAAAGCAACCGAAAAAAGCAACTCCCGTAGCGGAAACGGATTACCACCATGCAGCAGAACAATTAGCTGTGGTGAGGGGGTTGAAATGAGATGAGCACGATAGTACTGTGAGCAAGGGGGCCTGAGCAGCGGGAACAGCAGGGTCGATGGTTAGAAAGACCCAACAGCAGCTAATAAAAAAACTCCCGTAGCGGCAACGGATTACCACCAGGAGAAACAATCAGATGTGGGTTGGGGGATAAAATGAGCACGATAGTAGGGTGAGCAAGAGGAACTGAGCAGCGGGAGCAGCAGGTGTCGATGGTTAGAAAGACACAAGAGCTACTGCAAAAAGCAACTCCCGTAGCGAAAACCGATTGCCACCAGAAGAAACAATAAGCTGTGGGGATCGGGTTGAAATGAGCACGATAATAGGGTAAGCAAGGGGGACTGAGCAGCGGGAGCAACAAGAGTCGATGATTAGAAAGGCTTTAGAGCAACTGCAAAAAGCAACTCCGTAGTGGAAACGGATTACCACTAGCAGACAGAATTGACTGTGGGGAAGGGGTGAAATGAGCACGATAGTAAGGTGAGCAAGATGAACTGAGCAGCAAGAGCTTTTGGTTAGAAATACTTTATAGCAAATGCAAAAAGCAACTCCTGAGAAACGGCAGTAGTAGCAGTAGCAGGAATTGGATGTTAATGTGGTGTTAGCAACAGAGACAGTAGCAGCAAGAATTGAGGGAAAGCAAAAGTAAGACTCAGGAGCGACCTGGAAAAGGTTCTCATGTGTTGGGAAAAGGGCTTACAGCAACAGCAGGAGAAATTGGATGATATGGGAGTTAAATAGAACAGGAGTGGGTTTAGCAATAGGGACAAGTTCAGCAAGAATTGAGGGTTAGCATTAAGGACTCCAGAACAATCACGAAAGGTTACTCCTAGGGCAGAACTGCTAAGTGTAATGTTATGCCACAAAATCACTTCTTTGTATAAAAGTAAAAAAAAAATTATACTGAATCAGAAGATACATTGACGTTGACAACCACAAAAATTAAAGATAAGAAAGACATACTTGTTGTAACAGCCTACTGTACATCCAAATTACCCGTTTCCTATGTTTTTCCTCTTTTCTATGGTTTGTCTAGTTTCTCCTGCTGTTTCTTTATAGACAGCATTAAATAAAAGACAATAGTCGTTAAGACACATTTATGGCCTAAGAATTTTGCTGGAAGTGATAAATGGTTGATATCTATTATTCAATATTGTTTGCTATAAATTTTTATAAAAAGAAAATCTAACATTTAAATCAGTTTCATTGGTTCTACAACTGTCTTACGACACGAAAAAATTGCTTATAATGCGAGAATACTTAAAATTTCTTCATCGATAAAATATTTGTCGATTTTAATATAGATCTCACAAAACGTGAGAACCAAAGTTTGCACTATTAAAGATGTATCAAGAACAAATGCTTAATTAAAATATCTGCGTGATGTTTTTGTGCTCTATTATCTTGTTTGAACAAAACACTTCCATAAATTTGGTATTTTTTTTACAGAAAATGTTGTACATTTTTGTTGAAATAATCAAATATATTCTGTTTTGTCTGAATGATGAAAAATATATAAATGTACATTACGAATTATTAACAAGCGTTATTTTAACATTTTTACAACTTGTTACATAAAATCTTAACTTTAATTTGGGCCAAATATGGGACCAAAACTTGTGGGTATAATTAGATCAGTTAGTACACGTCACATTGTGGGAGTACATAGACAAGGTAATTCAGTACCATTGACTTAAATACCTGTCTTGAACATTTGTGTTTTATTTAAATTTTTGTAAAGTATTTTCTCTCATTGTCGTGATTGACAATTGCTGTTTTGTCACACCACTGTCCC
The DNA here is from genome assembly GCA_032357055.1 of Geukensia granosissima. Classification (NCBI taxonomy): domain Eukaryota; kingdom Metazoa; phylum Mollusca; class Bivalvia; order Mytilida; family Mytilidae; genus Geukensia; species Geukensia granosissima. Next base: position 3,925 of record JAULBM010329915.1, read on the forward strand.
AGATTAGAGGGAGGGTTGTGCGCTCACCAACTGGTTTAACCCCGCCACTTGTCTTGTTGACCAATTCACAGTATCTATCTTAATTCTCTCTATTACAGTTTACAAGATAATAGCCATAAAAGGTTACGAAACCAGTGTAACACCGCCACATACTTATGTGCCTGTCCAAAGCCAGGAAACTGTAGTCCAGTGGTTAGTCATTTATTTATTATTTGTTCAACATTTTTGCAGTAGATTAGGTCGATTGTCGTGTTTATGTATAGTTTCACATTTTGTATTTCGGGGCCTTTTACAGCTTCCGTTATGGTAAGGACTCTGGTTCATTGTTGAAGACCGTAATGGGGACTTTAGAAGTTTAAATTCTGCTTTCTTGGTGCTATTGGTGGGTAGCTGTCTTATGGACAATCATGCCACATCACCTATTTTATACTACGGTCCTTCTTGAACTTGATGTTTGGTGTGGGCTATAAAAGGCCTTACAGCCTTAAAGAACAGCAACAAAATTGCTTTTCAATTGATACTGAATGCAATTCGAATCATTTCTGTGTTTTATGACTCTTTGTTGTATTCTTTATTGAAAGGGTGACAAACCAATGGTATAAAGCATATCTTTGATAAAGAACTGCATGTTTGGTTTTATTATCAATTCTGGTGTACTGACTAAATGTTGCTTAATATATAAAGATGTATGTAAATATTTCATGTAGATTTATTAGATGAGCATATTTATGTTTCAATGAATGAACCCTGATTTGTACAAGATAACATGCTTCTAAGGGGGGGGAGGGGGTCATTTCTGATCATTTGAGGAAAAGGGGTGCTGCTGATGTTTTGAACACACCCATCTCCATAAAATACCTTGACATATATATTTAAAATTTTTAGCAAATGTTACATCCATTATTTGATCTATTGTATAACAATGTGAAATATAACCATAAGGCTATCAGCAGCAGAAAACAGAATTAATTTTAGTTTTGTAGAAATATAAACCATAATATAATGGGTATCTTATAACTGCCATCCATTGATATTTTTATAAAAGATAACTTATTTCCATATATATTTATCAGGGAAATAATTGACCATTTCCGGTGCCAGGTCTGTATATACCTCTATAAGGGAAGTGACCCCCTTTCAGCAGGGAGACATGTCACCATTCCCAACACATTATTCTGACTTTGAGCTAATTTTCTCTGTTTTCTCTTTCTCCTAAATGCCACTTTTCATTGTGAAGCAGCAGCTAATACAATTTTTTATTGACCTGGCTGGGGATCCCATCCACAACCTCCCACAAATAGGATCAGGGTGATACATCCCTGTTATGACAATATTATATGTGTTAAACCTCTGGTTGTGTGGCATAAATATATTTAGAAATCAGTATCTAAATTAAGAATTTTATTTTATCCACAAACTGATCAACTTGTAGATTACAAATATACTATAGTAAATAGGCAACAATAAACAACTGGATATAAAACAAATATGGCATTTCTTAGGTAATAGTAATACAATTTATCAAACTACATGTAGTAGGATATCTGGAAAACTCTCAGATCCAATACCAACTAGTGAACATCCACCCAAGTCCGGGGTTTTAAGTCCATGTTGCTCCCTCAAAACCCCTGACTTGGGAGGATGGTAGGGACAGCACCAATTAATGTAAACTAATTCCACAGATTTTATCTACCACAATTTTTTGAAGAAATTACAATGATAGGTTTTGGTACTTCTGTTGTAAATGTAGAGCCTATGATTTTTATTTGGTGTCACTACTGCACTACCAGGTCAATTTGCTTTCTGACATCTGATAGGTTTAAGAATTGTTCTTGGTGCATGAACTTTCCCTAAAAACGATGTCAGAAAACAAAAGCATTATAGTGCAGCAACAATACCAAGTAGGACTGTCCATTGGGCTTAATCCATTCATGAGTCAAAAAGAGGCCCCCAACAAAAGTTTACACTTTCTTCCCCACTGTATTTAAGTACATGTATATGAAAGGTCCTAGTATGTTTGGAAAACCATTACAATAGAACAATCTTCCAGAGATCTACTACTGAACTAAAAACAAATATAATACAAATACATATTAATACAACAAAGGCACTTGACAAGAAAGCTTGAAAATTCCATCAAGCCAACAAAAGTAACTGAAATATTTCTCTCAAAATTTGTTAATGTAATATTTGCAAGCTGACTAAAATCTGATCTTGGTAAAATTATTCACTTTGTTCTTAAACTAAGATCTGACAACTCTCTATTCTACTTTCTGTTCAGATGACTATTGGTGATCCTCAGGTTTGTCATATTAAAAACACATCCAACATCTTGGAAGTGGAGATTTCATTGGCTGACATAAAAGGTCATGAGAACAGAAAGTAAAATGGGCATCGTCAGATCTTGATTTGAGAATGTAGTGAACAATATAGCCAGGATCTATTTTCAATCAGATTGTTATATTTGTAACACATTCCTTCTTAATACAAATTCACATATATACAAGAAACTGGAGACTATATATAAATTTTTACTGAACAAGAGGCCAAAATTGGTGCTTACTGAATCTGATCATTTCAGTGTATAATGCCAACAGAATGACATCTTAAGAAATAAACATGTTATCTCAGCAAATATATAAAAATAATATCAAATCAGCCATTTTAAATTAAATCTTCTTCATGCTATCACTGTTAAGAAAGCCAAATGACAAAAACAAATAAATACTGGTGAATTACTGTAATACTTATAAAGTATATCCTCACATTACAAAAATCTACATTAAGCCAAAATATTTGTGTTTTAGGGGGTGGTTACCTACATTTGTACATTTTTATGGATAATATTTCTACCCTAATGTTTTTTTAAATTTTATATGCAATTATAACCATGTATTAATATCCTGATTATCTTAGAACAGATAATGGTAAACAGAAGAAATAAATCTACCAAAGACGGAAACTTTAGCAAATACAACATATATGTTTTTTTGGCCTAAAACACCATTGAAACAACTGTATTAAGCAGATTCATTATTATGGACAGAATTCAACAAGTCCAATAACCTTATTCTATCATTCATTCTAAAGTGGGACTGGAACTATTTAGTGTACTGGAGATTTCATTTGATTTTTAAACTTAAATTTGGCACTAGGTTAACATTAATATAAAGTGTTTACTGGCAACATGAAAATAAATCCCCCTTTTTGATGTGGAAATTCTTGACATACAGTAGAGATTGACTGATTGCTGCATAAATGTTCAGCAGGCTATATTTTAGCTGTATTTTAGACAAGATGAATATCATATAATTAGGTTATCTAAAAACTGTTTGTGAATGACAGTGTTATTATGAAAATAGTTTGAATTAAAGTGGCAACCAAAACTCTAAGGGAAATAACTGTAAAAATCATCTAGACTCTTTAATAATTTATCATTTGATATAAAAATTAATGCATCTCAGTAATCAAATTTTTTATGATAAAACTGCTATATATCTACTGAAATTTGTCAAGTTAAATGTGTGGTTGATATTTTTTTTAAATTCATAGGTGTTCTTTTATTGTTCAAAGAAAATATCTACACAAAATATAAAACAAATTAAATTACCGAAGATCCTTAAAAAGTGAAGGAAAACCAAAGGGTCAATTTGAAGAATTTGAAGTGGTTAAACACAGAAAAACTACAAACAAGACAAACATAAAACTACACAAAAAATTTAAAATCTGAACATAAATAAACAAACCAAACCCAGCAAAAAAATCAGGATGGAATTCAGGTTATCCAAATGGGCAACCACCTGGTGACACTTACATTACTGATTATTTTCACATTAAGGTGTCAGTCCAATGTAATGGGGAAGATACACCCCCTTAAATTGTATATTGGTGTTATAAGATATATGAATTGTGACCAAAGACTACAACTCCAAAAAATATTATTGAACGGATTCAACTAAATTTTGTGTAATTCTTTCAGCCTAAAAATTCCAGCTTGAATCCAGAATAGTTAAAATTTACACTTAAAAGGTACTAATATTTGGTCAAAAATTTCCAACAACAGATATTGTTGGGTTAAATTTTTAATTGTTAAGATCTAATGTAGGGTAATGGCTACTGTTGGGCATAAAAGCAGTTTGGGGTGTGACTCAACAATTGGTGGTGACTTGGCAACTATGCCTTAATTAACTGAACACCTATCTACTCTTAACAAAATTTTTTAGTCCAAAGAGCTTTTAATATAGGTTTTAGTGTTCTTTAAATCGCTTCTCACTTAACTCTAAATAAACAGTTTACATGGCATGGCCACTGGTCTTTATAGTTCCTTCGAAACACAAGAAATGGTCTGGCCAGGCATTATACATTTATAAAATATTATTGTTAAAATACAGGTGATCTGTATTTTAAATAAGGTTTTTGGAAATTTATAACAAACATGTATTCAGGTCAAATTTTAACAATGTCCTCTGAACTGTATATTGAGACAGTATTAAAAAAGTTAAAATTTACACAATAATTTGGATTTTCTCTAGAATATAGCACAGTTTCTAGCATTCTTTTGATTTAATAATAAAAATTAATTACTAACAGATCAAGGTCAATAGGTTATATGTCACATATAATATTTTTCCTGAGTAGAGTTATCTTCAAAAGATTATGAGTTTTATAGTCAAATAAAATTATCACAAAAACTTGAACTTCAAATAATCTAAAATTACGTTTGAAGTGCAACTGAACCCAATATTAACTGTTACAAAATCTATTTATTATATATAAAACTTGATACATACCTAGCATTCTATATATATTTTGAAACAATAATTTGGTATAATCCTTTATTTAATATTTATTTTCTAGAATGTCTAAAGCACCATCTCTTTCTGTTGAACTACCTATAATATACTTAACATACTTTTTCCCTTTAACACCAGAAACAAGGTCAGAAGATAAAACAATTTCTTATTATTTCCTCTGTTTATGACAGGAGAATGTTGATGTTTTCATGCCATAAAGTGTGGCTGACTTTGGGCAAACATGTCTTTTTTAAAAGAACAAACTCAAAATTTCCAGGAAAATATTAAAATTTTCTGGAAGTAATCATCTCTGAAATAGGGTGACAAATTTATTATTATTTTGATTTTAACATACAGTATTATAGGTTTAAGCACTTACTGTGTTATATTATTTGTGGATGAGCCCCTAACATGGGCTTAGAGTAAATGTGCATTCTTTGTTGGCTGAATTTGATAGACCCTTTTGCTGTAACTGCTTCCCTGACTTCACCACTTGCGTCGTTACAGCTTCCAGCTGTATAAACGACAACAACACAATAAGTATGACATATCATTAAATTTTGATGTCAAATGCTAGGATGAGAATCAGATTTATATCTAATTTGGGATATTTTCATTTTCGATAAACATTGGCTGTACATGTAATTCAGAAAGATTTGATAAATAAATAGACATGATACTGAAACCTGAATGACTTTGTTCTATGGAAATTTTTATGAGTATTTCAGTGTAAACAAAAATTAATTTTGTTTTTGGAGGTAAAAATATGCATAAATTTGCTTCAAAATTTAGGAAAATCATGTCTACTATATAGTATGTTTGAAAGAAAGAATATGTATTGTATTCAGACAATTTGATAAAAACAACAGACTTCTAAAATATCATTTTATATTATAGTACATTCACATATTTTAAAGCTAATTTCATATTAGATTTTACACACTTATTAAAATGTCTTAATAATTATATCCACTAAATTATTACACACATGCTATATACAAATATAACAAATTAATGATAAATTATATTTTGAGGTAGAATCAGAATAATAAACAATTAATAATGAAATAATTTTGGACTACAGTAAACAGTGTAAAATAGGATTTGTAACAACTTTTTAAGCAACTCCAAATAAATTACTAGTTGTTCTGATATCTTGTGATAAATTTTTTAATTTGAATTCATCTGTTCTTGAAATGGCAAATAAATGATGTACAACCTTAAACTTCTTGAAAAAACTGATTTAAATCTTTTTTTGTGTCTTATTCAGTACTTAATGTCTAACATGTGCTAAAAGTGAAGTGATGAAAGTTTTTGAAATTTCAATTTAGGATCTTGTGGGTCTAAAGAACTAGTATTCAGTTTGGTGTGGTCTAATACTACTATATGTAATACAGTACAAACAATATGAATTCTCTGGCTAAAATATATATATGGTTAATCAAAAACCACGACATAAAACTGTCATTACAGGTTTATGAAACACAATTTTTAAACTCTGGATTAGTACCACATTCTATTAATATAAGATATACTATTGTATACTGTCTATCACTTTAAGTTATGACTTTCAAACTATAAATAAAAAAAAATCTAAAACAAATTTTTATCTTCATAGCCTCTGTGATGTTACATCAAATGCTAACAAAAGAAAGCTTCCAATTTGACAAAACATTTGCAATCAAAAAAGGTAATAAGTTTCCATATTCACAAGGTTTAATAAGCACTTACTGTGTTATATTATTTTACAAAGAAAAAAATCTTTACACATCCTTTGAAGTGAAGCTGAGAATAAAGGCCATTTCTCATTATATATCAAAGTTACATATGCTATTTATACACATCTCTCATAACAATTAAAACATAACAATAAAATCTATATATACTAAAAATTTTTTCTAACTGAATGATCAATGGTATTAAGTAACACAAAATTAAGAATACAATATATAATATATTTAACAATTCACTGACACGACCATACTCCAAAGTCAGCTAAAGTTTTGAGTCTTTAACTGTCCCCTCCAATTCCTGCCAAAACACCTTCACATGAGCAAGTCAAACCTATCAAACCTTGCAGGTGATGTACAGGTAAATTATGACCTGTGTTGAAGATGAATGTGTAGCATCAGGTTTTTGAAGGGGCTGATATAGACTGAAAACCATGACTTGAGAGGATGTGACAAGACTGGCTGCCAAGACAAATGGACAAACAACATAGCAAAAATAAACACAACCAGAAAAGGGACTGTGTAATAAATTTTGATTCTGTATAGAAAGGCAATTATAAAAAACATGTTGTCAAATTATTTTTTCTAAACCCGTCTCATTAAACATATTTAAAAATCAATAAAAAGCAAAAAAAGAAGTCAAACCAGGCCACATTAAGTTTTTTTTGTAGATTCTCCTCCATGCTGTCCCACTTTCTTTTGAATGAAGGTCCCATGTAATTTTTATTTGTACATTTTCTGTTTCCAATTTCCTATTTCACATTATTTTCATTTCAAACACATATACTTTAACATTCAATTAATACATAAGGTCAGTCATGAATGTCATGGTTACCTATTACAAAAATCCAGTTGTTAGCCAAACATTATGGAGGAAAACCTAGAAATAAGCTTTATGAAGCCTTATAGAGAAAATATTAAAACAAATATCAGAATACCTTTAATTACTGACACCCATATAATATCAGATATCATTAGACCTATAATATGTGATTTCCACACTGGAAATTCTAATTAGTTTATATATTCTTCAGTTAAAATTTATTCTACCTGTCCTTATATAGCTTTGAAAAAACTTCTTGGCATTTAAACTGAAATGCACTGAAAAAAATCACTTTATCAAGGATTCTATTACTGACAATAGCTTTACATTGTAAATAAACCAATGAATATCCTACAATCTTTACCCACAAAAAATGTTGTCCTTCAATTTAACTCTCTTTTTATAGAATTTTAAGATTTTCTTATTAAAAGCAGAGATCAGACATTAAAAAAAAATCAATCTGTTTATATTTATTTAAATCTAAAATCATATAAATATTGAATCATTAACATTTCATGTTTTAGCTTTTTGTGATTTTTATCTAAGAAAATGCTGGAAGCATCAGTTGACACAAAAATGATAATATCATATTTATCAAAACAAATAAAAACCAAAGAATAAAATTTTGCAAAACAATTTTGAGAAGGGGGCAAATTTGGACATTCCTCTTTTGTTTCATTTGCAACTGTAAAGTCCTGCTTTTGCTGTGAGAAGTGTTTGTAAAGATAAACTTATATGAGCTCTGTCAGATAGAATCAGCCTATGCATGAAAAAACATGCAAGTGTATCACCTATTTATGTTACCAAAAAAAAAAAAAACAAAAAAAACAGACAAGTCAAAATTCTATCAAAATTTTGCAAAATCTTATCACTGCTTGTTCTTTTGCTTGATATATGAATGGTGTTGAAGCTATAGTATTAATGTTGTTCAAAATACACCATAACAGCTTGCAATGCATGATGCATAATGTCTGTTTCTATCTGACTAGAATCACATATTCCTTTAAATACAATAAGAATCAATAATTTCATAAGTTAAACCTTATAAACTAGCCTAAAAATACATCAAAATTAATAGATTATGAAAACTAGGATATAGGTACAATTTTGTTCAATTATTATAATATAACAGAACTTCTTACTGAAAACTTTCTTTCTTTTTAATAAAATCACTTTGTAGAAGTCTGTAAAATAAAATAATGTTCATAACTGTCATCACAGCTAATCCAACACTGCCGATGGAATAAAATATCAATGGGACAAAGTCTTTGTTGATAAGCAACCATCGGCTCATCCATGCCATTACAGATATGCGACACCCAACAAAGGTACCTGTCAAAAGAAACCAAGGTTATAAAACAGATCATTAAAAATTGTCTACAATGAACACACTTTGTCTAAGTTAAAGTTTTGTTTCATGTACATTTTTTTTTATTATATCCCGGTGAGAGCAACATTATTTAGTTGGGGCATTTCACAAGGAGTGATATTCAACCTTATTGAAGGCCTTGTAGAGACCTCTAGCTTTGTAAATTTACTCCGTTTTTCTCTTGGTTGGAGTCCAGTTTCTTGGACATTTACCCCATATCTTTTTATTTTCATATTTTCATACTTGGGATTCTAAATTTATTTATGATGTCAGGTTTAATGGGTAATTCTTTTATATAACGAGTACATAGTAACCTGTGTAAACCCCACAACCTTTGACTAACAGAGGTGCTTCGCAAGCACATAATAGGACCGCAGCACATTGAAATGTGAAAGGTGGACAAAAGATCTTTTGGGTAAGTGTGGACACAGTATTTTGCTTGACAC
>JAULBM010329926.1:0-13085 GCA_032357055.1 Geukensia granosissima
GTTTCTCTGACGTTATTCCGCCGAAAACGTTCACAACATTTCGCGGAATTTCTATTTTGCTAATTTTTTAGCTTTTTGAAGCTTTAAAGTGCCAATTGCATTAGAATGGAGATAACCGTATTGTATTTTAAGCTTTTCGCAACGCGTCGCCAGGTTAACTCAATTTGCGACAGTAAAATCTACGATTAACGTCCTCAAAGCTTAAAATACAATACAGTTATCTCCTAAATGGCGAGATGCAAAGATGAGCAGGATTTAATAAGGGTTTTAAGAATTCATTATCATTTTAATATTGTAAATAGAGTCAAACATATTTTGTCCACAGTAAAAAACAAAAAATACAATGTACAGAGGAGGACATTATTGAAATGTTAGATTCCCTAATCTACAACAGACCGCCTGGGTGGTGTAATAGCTAGCGTGCTCGCTTCGAGTGTGGAAAGTCGTGGGTTTGATCCCCAGCCGGGTCAAACTAAAGACATTAAAACTGATATTTGCCGCTTCTTCGTTAAGCACGCAGCATTTAGGAGAAAGAGCAAAGACTGGTCGGCCAAGAGTCAGAATTATGTGTCTGGGTAAAGTTGCACGTTTTCCTGAGTTCTGTTGCTTTCGTGAGCTAGCTCGTTACAAATTCAGCTCAGCGTGTCGGTCTAGTACAAAGAAGGTTTCAGTCACCATCACTCATCCTAAATATGCTCCCGTCTTGAATATGCATAAAATATTTGCCACAGGGCGTTAAGAACCATTTAATCAATCAACTAATTTACAACATGTTTGCTCAGTTCGGTGGAAAAGTTTTCATTCATTTGAAGCAAATGTTTTTCAGACGTTATCACAGGAAAATAAAACAAAATGTCATATAGATGAAGCCATTTCACTGAATATTGATCGTTTCGGTGATTAATAATATATTTACCCTATTTATCTATGAGCTTGAAACAAATCCACAACAAACAATCTTAAGTCTGCATCATATCTTGCTCTTAACCTTGAATTAGAAGTATGAAGAGGGCTTCATACAAACTATATGACAAACGTGATGACATTAACTTTACGTTCTTAGTCAGTAACATTCCAGCTGCCACGGTATGGCGTATAAATTGTCCAGCTTATACGATTTTCATGAGCAAGTGGTCACTACAGAGATTTCAAAGAGCAAATTCGTTGATACTGAAATTGCTGAACAGGAGATATGTCGCTCCTGGGTCTAACTTATTATTCCAGAAATTTATGGTCGAGCACACAATCGGATCTTTCCCGCCAAAGCCCCAAAATGATCTCAAAACAGGCAGTTCACTTTCTCCGTAAGGAGTTTATATTTCCTTCAAGCCTTCTCCTTCAGACTGGAATGACTCATATTGGATTTGTCAATGCCAATACAGCGGACGTCATCAAAGACGTAGGAACTGCTTACTGAGTCGTTTGGGTGAACAATGTTCATACTTGTATGTGTGTTTTTAGTTTTATATGAACAGTCATGTACCGTCTTGAGTATGTTCTCTAGATTTCCGGGTCTGTTGACTTAAGCACTTTTGTCTGACCCTATGGTTTTCTTTTGCTACCTCTTATTAGTTCATCGGATGAACAATATTTGGGTGGAAATGTTCTAGTGTCTATTTGGTTGAGTTTATCAAACATTTAAGCTTTCCCGGCTATTGCACGTGCGAATATTGTTTAATATTCAGTGTTACAGAATATTGGCTCCTTAAGTAAACGTGTGATAAAACGATACTTGTAGTCATGAGGCTACAATAAACTGCTCGAATTTATGACATTCCCTGTAACACCAAGAACCAACGTAATATAAGACGTATTTTTATTGAACTTTGGCATAAATATCTTTTTAATAAAAATTAACAGTCATGCTAAATTAGACTTTCTGTCCATAGTTACATCCTACAACAACATTAAATTTGTATTTTCAGCATTCATAAACGCCTGATTTCCCAGTTCTCTGACAAGTAAATTAGCTCCAATGTATTATTCTGGATATAATCAAACACTCGATAGGCTATTGATAGGACCTGAATTATTATATCATTCGAAAACCAATTACTGCTTGCCAGTAATATCTCTAATATTAAATTTTTGCCAATTTGTGAAGACGGAGAATCAATATCAGTTCAAACTTCAAAGGCAGGTATTCCTTAATTTTCAGCAGTCATTTGTCAAGATAAGGAAATTCAAAAATAGTTCTTTTTTAAACAAACATACAGACATGTAACCTTATCATAACAATGCCCAAACTTAATCGATGATACCAATTAAAATCTAAATTAGGTACTTATTGTCTGTACTGTAAGGTTTAAATTGATTCTATGATTCACATCGGCCGAAATAATTAAATTTATAACTTATGTATTGATATCTGCACTTACAAAGACCTTTATTCTGTAAAACTCTACCCATCGACATGACAGTTAGATTTTAATAATAATACAGGAACGTCTCAGTGGACAAGCTTCATTGTACCAACAAGATCTGTAGACTGTAACATTTAGGTAATTTTTGAAATTTACAAAGGCGAAAAGCTAAATTCTTCATCCTTAATAACACTCTAAGGGTCCAACTTCTATCTTTTTAAATTGGTGTTTCATTTTCTCATTAACTGTGATTTTATTATTTTAATGAGTTAATTCACTGTTTGTAGCTTAATGCTGATATGAGGATTTGCAAGGTTCAAAGTTCATGTATATTATTAAAAATATATTCTGAAATGAGATGCTCTCTTGAAAACATTTAGAATTTTAGTGGAGCTGTGTGGTCTTAGCGAAACAAAGTTTCAGAGCTTTGCAAATGGTCACAGGACAAACACTGTTGCACTCGTAATATAAATTATAAGTTTCTGAAGAGATAATAATATCTTCTCTCCGTTTTTGCTAGAGGTAAGAAATATATTTGACAAAATTATTTTTTAATTATTCAATTTCAAGTATAAATATATTTCAAGTTTGAAAATTGTTTAATTCTTTATTTATGACATTTATTTTTAACTCAATAAAAATTTGGCGCCAAAAAAGTTATCTCTCATGCGTACTTCCTGTTTTTTGTCAACACAGCAGCTCACGGAGTAAATAAGCTATTCTGCTTAAAATTCTGTAAGTAAACTAATTCATGAGCATTTCAATTGATGTTTTCATCATATGTTTCCAAGTTAAGTTATTTTAAAGTGGTAAAATAAGACTTATTTGCCAAAAAATCGTAATATAGTGGAGGTAGCCATTTTTTTCCAAACTGCACGTGCTTACGCTTGAAATGAGACACTGGTCACGAGGTGTGCAAGATATATAGAATCTAAAACCACCTAAAGTACAAGACGAGAAAATCTCAGACACCCTCGGGTGAGATTTCTATCGTTCTCTGACGAGATTTGTCAGAGAACGATAGAAATCTTACCCGAGGGTGTCGGAGATTTTCCGTCTTGTACTTTCGGTGGTGTTTGATTTTTTCTTACATTTTATATCGTAAATACACATAACACTCACTGATCGCCATTATTGCCATTATGCAACGTCACAGATAATGAGCGCGTGCAGAAATTTGCGCTTTAAAAAACCTGTAGTGTTTACACAACTTAAATACCACAATAAACTTTAATTCAACATTTTATATTATAATAAGCTTATATTGGTTCTCCGAATGAATTGAAATCGCAATTTAATCGATATTATGATACCTTTCAATGCAAAATGAATTTGGGAGGAATAAATGCGTGTAGCTTGTCTTACACCCACGGTGTAAGACAGAGAAATCTCGATCCGTGAAAACCATGGATACCATAGTCCCTGATGTAAGAAAAGGAAATTTCACAGCCCCTTAACCACGGCGTTTCTCGATCTCATAGGCGAGAAAATGTAGTCCTCTTATGTATAATTGCTCTTTATTTGGCTGAAGGTTAAGCAAATTAATGCGCGCAAAAGATACGTGAAAAGAAAACTCGCAAATGTAAATCTAGCCTTACAGGACGTAAAACCTGATTTAAACCTTCGCCAAACCGAGTTTTACTGCAATTTTTTACATTTACTCCACGAAGTCTATCATATTTGATAGTGTTTTTCTTCTGTTTTATCTCACCTGGTCAAAGCATGCACGCTTTGGTCTTCAGCGTCCGTCATCTCATCGTCCGTTAACAAGTACATTCATCTTCTCTTCTGAAACCACTTACTAAAATGGATTCAATTAGGCATCTATTTACAAATTGTGGCTGATATATAAAACATATTCTTCTCTAACAACACAAGAACAAATTGAACTAAATTCGACTAGAATCATCTATGGAAGGTCGGGTGCACAGATTTTTCTTTCGTTTCGATCAGACAACAATCATGGCTGACAAATTCAATTTTTACTTTTGATGTATTTTTTTTAAGTGTAAGACCAAATAAAACCAAACTTTACAGAAGGTATCATTTGACGGTCTGTTACAAAGTTTTTTTTTTCGTTTTGTCCAGATCAGACTATAAACATGGTTGCCACAGTTATTCTTTTTTCTCAGAAGCTGATTTTGCACAAAAATCAAATCATCAACTCTTAAAACTACAAGGCTTAATCTAACTAACAATGACAGACAGCATTTCTAGATAGTACCATTTTCTATAATTACTCAATTTTCAGGTGTTTTGTTTAAAATAATATAGATTGCAAAAAAAAAAAAAACACCACGAAGATATTCTAACTAAACATGTGAAATTGATAAATCTTTAATTGTGTTTGATTTTGGTGGTTTTTGCGATTTAAATTAAAATCGACAAAATAGTGTTGACCTTTGATAATACCTCAAATCAGATGAGAATAAAAATTTCTCGTCTCCTGCAAAATCACATTTTTAACTCTTTGACACTAGAAATACAAAAATGGGTAACTGCTACACAAAATGCTTGACGTTACTTTTGTTGCATTTTTCACGAGGATTCGTTTGGAAATAAGCCAAAAAAATCGCATGAAAAATAAAAATTCATCATTTTCATTATTATACGAAATTGAATTTTTTCCCCATTTTGACCGCAAGCGGTAAGAAATATAAAGAAAATTCGTTGGCTAATTACTGAAAGTTCCATTGAGAGGAATCAAATGCACAAAAACCCCATCAAAATCAAATGAAAAAAAATTTCTCATCTCCTTCAAAATCGCATTTTTGTAACCCATCGACCCGTTTGATACAATTAAGTTTAATGTTACAAAAATACTTGGAGTAATTTTTGTTGCATTTCTCATAAGGAAGAGTTAAAAAAAACATCAAAATCGGATGAGAAATAAAAAAAATTATATTCAGACGTAGCCTTTTTTACCCCCATGTCATTCAATAATAGATAATCATGGCGCTTGGGACTTGTTTTGTTGTTTTTTCAATTGGGAAACAATCCAAATTGGAAAAAATATAAACCTTACATTTGAAATTTTTAAAATCCCCTTTTGGACCCTTTTTCAAAAAGGGGCGGGATAGATAACCAAAAACCATTCTGCATTTTATGTGTTAAAATTTCAAATGGATCCAAATGATAAAACAAAAGTTAATGAACGAAAATCTGTTTACGGACGACGACACCGAAGTCGACGACATGCACATAACAATACGATCACAAAGTTTTTGCGGTCGTATAAAAAGCTACATGATTCGTACACCAACGTAAGCATGGCCGACAATATAAAGGAGAAAACAAGAAACACGTCATGTATTTTCTCTGAATTTTTGGTGTAAATCATGAAAATATTTTACAGATAATAAACATTACAAGGAAACACGGTTATAACAATCTATTTGATAAGAGCTAGAAATCCAGTGCACTGTTGTTTGAGGAACTTGTTTCATGCCCACGAAAATCTAGTAAACTAAGGCGACATTTTAACGAGAAATTATTCAGTGCGCAATCCAGAAAAGATGTGGATTGTCTCTTTCTGGCATGTATTCCATATTCTTTCTTTTAAATAAGTTAAAACTAGACATTGCAGACTCAAATAACACATGTTTATTGCTTTGACAATGAATACAGGAAATTTTATTAAGAAGTAAAAACAATTGCGCAATTGTCTCAAGTCAAAAGTGATCTTGAACGAATACTTAAAAAACAACTACGGGAAATAAATAACATGAAAATGTGTTTTTTGGAAAACCGTAGCTTAATATATGATCTAACAAAGGCATCTGGTTTGATTTTACCATAGCAAGCCTTCTTGTTGTACAACACATTCTATCTACATTATTACCATGTATATCGTAAACAATAATGTAATAATCATATTTGGTCAAAAGTGACAAGCGTCTTATTAATTTAATAAGAGGTCAGAATAACATATGGAAACAACAATTAAGAAAGGTTAAGATCGGAATAAATAAGCTATTTGATCGGGATGTCAGCCAGACTTATTTTAAAGAAGATGGAGATTTATTGTTTATTGACATTTCCTCATAAATGTAGGAAGAACATTTAAAAGCAAGCAATTGTCTAACCAGTCTATGTGTACTGACTTCCGACCATTAGGTTTTATGTTGCATTCTTATAGATGTTATTTTCATATTTTGTATGGTTTTGGCTATGTGCAATAAGAATACGTTGCTAACATGTAGGAATATAGAATCTTTCATTGTAAGCCGTTGATTATCATATTTCTACAGTCGAGATAGTTAAACCTGAAAATTTCGAGGATTATCATATTTCTACAGTAGAGAAAGTTAAACCTCGAAAATTTAAGGTTTAACTTTCTCGACTGTAGGAATATGATAATCAACGGCTTATAATGTAAGATTTTGTTTCTCTAATTTTTTAAGCATTTTTTTAAGCATCAAAATATCGTTAAAAACTATCATAGGCGGGATCATGCACCAAATTTTATCATGACCTTGTTACAAGTGACGTAACTCGTGTACAAAACAAACAAACATGCCACTTGTTTTTACGGCATTTACATATGTATTAGCCAAAAAATAAAGTAATTCCTACCTAACTGATAGAGTTTTTGGAAAGCTCAGTCCTCCAGGGTAAGAGATAAGATCGTGAGAAGTCTTTGAAACGAAGCACGCGGGGTCTGAAAATCAGCCAATCATCAGCCGAGAAATAACAACCCTCTAGAGATAAAAAAAAAAAAAAACATTTCCAACACCGATAGAGGAGTGTGAAAATTACAAAAAATTTAGAGAAATAAACAAAATAAATGATAATATATCCTGAAACATTGGTTGTATTATACGAAACAATCGCAAAAATAATTATGCTTATGTCTGAATTACAAAACTTGTGATTTCATTTTTTAGCTGAAATTTTAAATTTTAGGTTTAAATATCAGGAAATTCGATTACCCAATATTTAGTACACTCTCTGTACAATAAAAATTCTCGACAAAATGAAATTAACTTTAAATATGATATATCGTGACAACGGGTTGAATTTTTCAAGTTTAGAAAATTGAAGAATCGACATTTATGATGTTTAGCCGCAGGCAAACGTTTTAGTTAATTAAACTTTCACTTCTGAAAATACAGCTAAAGTAACCTGTATGGCATTTCTTTATATGACGGGTTCAAATACTTAAAAGAGAACAAACTTTAATATTAGAATGTTCATATTTATTTGGCAATCGTTGCATTTATCTTTTTCTCCAACGACATAATTTAATTCCGTATCTCACATGTCTAAATTGACTGCTTTTCATTGGTCATAGGCTCGTGAGCGTGTGAACACATCACAAAACGCTTCCGGATCGTCCCCGAAAAAAATCTTTAATTATAAGCTCTTATTTCAATATTCATTGACAATATCGAATTTAGTAATGATATTTAACAGTTTTCTTATTTATTTCTTCGAAATATAAAAAACAGACTATAGGATTTCGACAGATGAAGAAATATCTACATAATTGACGTCAGAGCATCAGATAAAATCATTCCGCCTTTCTTGTATGGTGAATCTAAGTCAGTTGTTCTTGTTGTGTCATTAGAGAAAAAGATTGTGAAACATACATTTATCCGAAAACCATTGAATTTTTTATCCGATGCGTCTAGATTTTGTGTGGAATTTGATGCATAATATAACGAATGGAAAAAGGAGATTTTAAGGTTTAATATCCAATAAAATCTGTAAAATTGTTTCTTAGTATGCACCTTTGTTCAACACCACTTTCTGCATAGTTGGCATAAACATTACTTTAGCCCCCAATTTCCCCAGTGTAAAAATCAAAAGTTACAAGTCAATAATGGTTCGGTACATATATCGATAGTTCACTTTAAAATCCTGCGATGACCTCTGATTGTACGGGCATTTTGTTACGTTCTGTAACGTTGGTTTCAAGAACATCGATAGAATATCCCATTCCTCAACCATGGTAGAGAGTCCAACGGAAGACAATATTGACCTCTGAAATAAAAACAATCTCCTAATACATTGTGTTACTATTGCTCCATTAATACATGTATGTAGGGTAACTTTAGGTATATGACGTGTTACCTGTGAATTCAAAACAACGTTAACCACCCCTTTTAGCAGACAGGATTACTACCATATATAATGATATTGTGAAAGGTCAAATGGCCCTTAAACTTTTCATATTTATCTGGGGAAAATTCTGAGCATGGAAATTAAAGATACTGAAAATTTGAATATAATCCCAAAGTCTCATCAATTTTTTTATATCGGATTTATACCCGCAACCAAATGTACTTTTAATACCTTAAACAATAGAAATCAACTCTTTTGCAAAATATTTGAAATTCTTTTGAAATATTGTTAAATAAACCTAATTAATACTTAGAATATGTCTAAAAATTATAATTGGAACTTTCTTTATTTTTAATTTTAGAAGTATATGCAGAGTAAGGATACATTTCCATTTTTGGTAGTGGAGTTGACTGTTTAAGATGCATGTTAATCTGGATTGAAATGTTACGACGGGTCATGGTGCTGAGTGCAGTACAGAATTATGGTGCTTATACTTCCGGAACGCATGACCAACCCTATTAAAATTTCGTATGCATTTTTTCCGATTGAACAATATCACGATTTTGACATGAATTTTAAAATTGAGAAGTCCAATGTTCCGTTCGTTATTTTCATTTTATAATTCTGTTGTTGTTATGTTTTTTGTTTGTTTGTCTTTTATTTGTGGACCATGAACATCTTACATTGGTATACTCTCTATTTATTGTCTTCCAAGTCTTGGTCTGACGTAACAGAATACAACTGTCAGCTTATAGTCGTTAATTTGATTTTTCAGACTAATAAGAAATATTACACCATTAGAAATATTTTTATCGATTTCAACTGTCTTGCCACCAATATAAAACGTTTTTTGACCGAAACAACTAAATTAAAAAGTCTATGATGATAATTAAAAAAATTTAATGTCAATATCGGAAACAATATACAGAATAAAGCAAAGAGTTCAGACAATAATAAGCTGTTTATTGTTATATTATGGTTATCAGCATGGAAATTACATGGTGAAGACACAAAAGGAAGATAGGTTTTTGGTAAGGAAATGAAAACACATAAAACTGTTTGTAATTTAAGAATATTTTCAAGGGTAAAATATGATAATATTATAATACATTCGGTTGATTAAAGAAAAGAGAGAGGACAAAATATTAACGCATTAACAACAGTAAACAAAAACCAACTTTGATCACTGCCTTTATAAATCAGAAAGCCTTGTATAAAAATCTAGCCGAAAAAAATCACTGGATGTTCGAAGGTATTTTTTTAAAAACGACTTAAATTACTTTAATTGCCTTTTGATGTTTTTAAATTCTAAAAATCATCTTCTAATCTTGCTATATCACTATATAGTTTAACAGCCTTAATTATTGTGGATTTTGTTTCCGGTATGTTAAGTCGATATAAAAATATATTAAGTTTAGACATATTACTATTTTATCTTGATTTCATAATCTGAACTCGATCACTGTTTATCTCGGTTTAAGTTAGCTTAATGTGAATTACGTTACATTATCCCGGATTAAGCTCAGAAAATCCCGGATTAAGTTACTGAATCTAAGATTAGGTAATTAAAGTGGTAACGGTGTGCCATACAGATTGCCTTGCTGTAAATTTTGTTCTAAAACAAGGGTGTATATAATTCACTTACTTTTTAATATGTTTATAAACGATCTTTTTATGACATTAAGAAGTTAAATATTGGAATAAACATTGATAATGAAAAACTTTGCATTCTTTTAGATGTAGAAAATGTTGTATTTTTTGGCTAAAAATGTGCAAGATTTACAATTATTGTTAGATACAGTGAATGTATGGTGCTACAAAAATGATTTAATTGTTAATTGTGACAAATTTAAAGTTATTAATTTAAGACCACAATCAATGTCAAAAACATTTTTTTTGCTTTATAATAAAATTATTGATATTGGTCCAGAATATAACTATCTTGGTTTATTGTTAACTGTATGTTAAGCTATGATTCTATGACTATAGCATGTGTAAATAAGCAAGTATATCACTTGGTTTATTCATATCTGAATGTTTAGCTAATGGTGGTTTTTCAATTTTCAGTTTTCATCTGTAGGAAACCTTTTGTACTCTTGTAATGTCTTTATTCGAGTAAGGTGCTGCAATACAGGACACAAAGGAGTATTGATGTATTAAAAGGGTAAATAGAGGCCCAGAACGGCTGAGCCTGTATTGCTCTTCTGGGAAGAACTGAATGATAGCTCTTGTCAAATTTGTTTCCATTTTGTTAACAGTTTAAGAGGACGTGAGTTTCCTTTAAATAATAGCCAATAAGAGATAAAGTATTGCCCATGGTTGCCATATATGTTGTCAGATTGAGAAGAAATGAGCAATATTTTTTACGGATCTTATAAAGATGCCTGCTTTCAAGTTTGGTTCCATTTGGCCTTGGGGTTGCAGAGAAGAAGTTTCTTTGAATCAGCCAAAAAGAAAAAAATTGCCCATGGTGGCCATGTTTGTTGTTTGATCAGGACAAAATGAGTAATCTTTATAAAGAAAATTACAAAGAAGCCTCCTATACACTTTGGATTCATTTTGAATTAGCCAAAAAGAAATAAAAATTGCCCATGGTGGCCATGTTTGTTGTTTGATCAGGACAAAATTAGCAGTCTTTATAAAGGAAGTTATAAAGAAGCCTCCTATTCACTTTGGTTTCATTTTGCCTTGCTGTTTTAGTAGAAAAGCGTTTTCATTGAATCAGCCAATCAGAAACAAGAACTGCCGATAGTGGCCATATTTGTACAGTGAAACCTGTCTAAACCGAACCCTGAGAAAACCGAAAACCTGTGTAACCAAACATCAGATTTAGTCCCAACCTTAAAAAATCTTTGCAAACATAACCTGTCCACCTGTGTAAACCGAACAAATTCTTCAGTCCCAATAGTGTTCGATTTAGACAGGTTTGACAGTAGCCGGATCTGAATGAAATGAGCAATCTTTATAAAGGACCTTATATAGATGCCTCCTGTCAAGTTTAGTTCTATTTGGTCTTGCAGTTTCAGAAGTGATATGTTTTATTCGAATAAGAAACAAGAATTGCCCATGTCAGCCATGTTTGTTGACGGACAGGACTAAATGAGCAATCTTTATTAAGGGCCTAATTAAGATGCCTCCTGTCAAGTTTGGTTCTATTTTGACTTGCTATTACAGAGGATATGCATATTTTTTGAATCAGCGAATCAGAAAGAAGAATTGCTCGTGGCGGCCATATTTGTTGACTGACGGATCAAGATGAAATGAGCAATCTTAATAAAGGACCTTATATAGATGCCTCTTGTAAAGTTTGGTTCCATTTGGCCGTGCTGTTTCAGAGGAGATGCATTTTCTTTGATTCAGCCAATCAGAAACAAGAAATGCCTGTGGCGGTCATATTTGCTGACGTATCGTCATGAAATGAACAATCTTTATAAATGGCCTTATACAGATGCCTCCTGTAAAGTTTGGTTCCATTTGGCCGTGCTGTTTCAGAGGAGATGCAATTTTTAAATCAGCCAATATGGGCCAACCAGTCTTTGCTCTTACTCTTGTATGCTACGTGCTTAGCGGAGAAGCAGCAAATACCAATATTAATGTCTTTGGTTTGACCAGGCCGCAGGGAGATCCCACGACCTTCCGCAATCGAGATCAGCACAATAACCATTACACCACCTGACGGTTGACGAAATAGGAGGGGTTAATATTGCAGTTGCTTATGAGACGGTCCATGTTGATGTAGTTTTTCTGCGACATCATAATTGACATTAAAATCTACGGCGTGACGTAGACATTTTGCAACCGACAGTGTGCGAACATTGCTGCATCTAGCAATGTCTATATCGCCGATATATTATTTGATAAATTACTTCTGCCTCATTCGAATCGATATCGTCGATGTCGCCGATATTGATCTCGATGTCTACAATTCTTCAATAAGAGTTTAAAAAATTTAAAAAAATATTTATCCTATTTTGAATCGATATCGTGGCTATCGTTGATATTGATGTCAATATCGATTTCTGGAACGCCGTTAACGATAACTGAGGAAGTTTTTTCTACTGAAATCTTCGAGATCGAGGAAAAATATTGAAGTATGTATTCTTATTTTTTGATTCTCACTATTATAAATGCAATGAAACTGTACACATCATGCACATGTCAAAAATGTTTATATGCCACAAAATACCATTTTAAGGCGCAGGTTACACCTGGCATTTGTTTTTTACTTCGTTTTTTATTTTTTCACTATTTTATCGTATTGAAAGATATCGCAATTGTGTGGATGAAACATATTACAATGTGATTAAGTCGTGCTTTTTTGCATGTTTAAATTTGAAACAATCATGTCTTTTTTCAGATTCGTAGTAATGAAAATTTCAGTCAAAGATACTCTAGCATAACGATTTTAATCATGTTCTCTTTTTCTTGTTTACTGCCTCTTTCAGTGGACTCATATAAAAAAAATGCATAGCATTTTTCTCTATCCACTTTGTGTATGAAACACCGGTATTGCCATGAATTTGGGTTTTCAAGCATGAAAAAAAACAGAGGTGCATCGCAAACGCAGCATGATACGACAGCAGCACGTTGAAATGTGAAAGGTGAACAAAAGATCATTTGGGTAAGTGTGGACACAGTATTTTGTTGGACACAATA
>JAULBM010329937.1:0-13084 GCA_032357055.1 Geukensia granosissima
GTGGTTTAGAATGAATTAATATCAACATTTAGTGTGATTAAGCCTGAATATTAATTGTTGGGACAATATTTTTATGAGTACTTATGATCATATTTTACTTCCGGCGAACAATTTAAGAAGAATTTCTTCTTAATGCTACGAGAGATATTTCGATAGCAAGGCGGAAATAGCCGAGTAGTTACGATTGGGCGGGTTTAAAACAATTTTTACGACAAGAGAGATGAATTTGATTTTAACATGGTAAACTTTCCGTTCATGTCTAGTAACATTCCAGCCGCACTTGCATACGAATTGTATATTTTTCAATTGTTACGCTATTCCAGGGCGTGAGCTTCATATCAGGATTTTATTAATAGAGTGTTGCTGCTGATAAGACAGTAACTGAACCAATTGTTTCTCAGGAAAAGATTAAAATAGTCACTCAGGAAATTGATTGCCCGCCATCATCATTTGGTTGACCGATACGAAATATCCATTTCACAATTGACAATGGATATCTTCGCACTCTGGTGACAAAAAATCCGTTCCTATACCTGTTGTGACTAACACCGATGTTGACTATACATGGGATTTGTATATTAAGTAACATGACGGGTGCTACTAATGGAGCTAGGAGTTGATGCATAATATCAAAATAGCAATATTTGTTTAAAACTCCATGGTTCTTTTCCATATGAATAACGATGTGATTGGTTGTTTTCATATGTGTTTAAATCAGGTTTAAGTTTAAAAAACTGCAACTACAAATAAAATGGAAACTAAAGGAATGTATTCGCCCAAGACGACCTACCCGCCCGTAACAAGATTGGTTTTAAAATACAAAAGTTAAAAAACCAAGTTATTTGATTTCTTTACTTTTCCTTTTTAAAATAGTGGGACGTGCCCATTGCCAATTCTAACAGTCTCAAAATACCTTAGTAAATAGATGTACCTTATAAAGTAATATATTGTTTGTATAGACATATATTGATTGATGTTTCAGTTTAGGTTACTATAATCTACTGGACATATTCAGTATCTATTTCTTAATGAAACTTTAGGAATTATAGCTACTACTGTAACCAAGGCTTATCCATCTTTATGTACATTACTATGTCACGTGATAATGCTATCTATATCATGTATGTATCTAAATATAACTCACTGCAGCATTAAACAAGTTTTTATAGAAACTTTCAAATAGAGAAATGCTAATTGGGGATTATCTCGTTAATTAAGGGTTAAATAAAAAAAAAAATACATCAATAGCTCTGACTGGGACAAAATATCCCTGAAAGTTGAGCTTTTTAGGTTGTATAGTTTTCTCGGAAAATTAGTAACAGAGAAAAATCTGTGACGGACAAAGCAAAAACAATATTAACCCCACTCCAGGGGCGAGTAAGTAATTAGCCATCAGCATGGATACAAAAAAAAAATTCTTAAAAAGGGGTTATATATGAATAAATTAGGGAAAATGTGTTTTGTCATGTATATACTCCCCCGGAAAAAAAATGCGAAACAAACGACTCAAAATGGCTCTGACTGCATTATTTTCTGTATGTTGTTTGAAATACTTAAATTTATCGATAAAGTAAAGTCTGAGAATACAACATTTTCCACATTATAAAATCGTGATGGCGACCCTAAAATTTTAGGAGGGACGACTTCACCATTGATTGGATGTATCATTGTTGTAGTAATTTATGCGACAACAGCAATGCTCTCTTCCGAAAATCCTGATACTTTGAACCGGCACAAGAGTATCGAATCAACTGCGAAACATATATACCGCTGTTGCGTTTCCTTCATAGGCGAGAATACTTTGCGTTTTACCTTAATTGAAAAATGTAAACTCTCACCTTCATTATTGCACGCTAACTCGTGTACAGCATTAGTAATACTGGGAAGATTGTTGAAGTCGGCCAAGTGAAACATATATCTTGGAATTGATGCCATATTTGTCAGTTCCTGCTGATTTGCACCTCTTCCTATCCCAACACTTACAACTTGTATATGTCTTTCTCTTAAAATGTAGGCGTTGTCAGCTGTTTTTGCTGGGTTACTTGAAATCCCGTCTGTTAAAACGACCAAAACATTTTTCGCATCGTTACGGTCTCCTCCCTTAGGTACGAATACCTCCTTTATTATAAACTCCAACGCGATGTCGGTACTAGTTGATCCGCTAGTGTAAGGGATATTCATCACGGCATCTTGATTTGATTTTACATCGCTGTATTGACCCAAATTTACACGAGGATAAGCGGCTTGATCAGACGCGACCACACCAATATGTACACTATTAGGGCCTATTGTGAAATTAGATATCATCTCCGAAACGAATTCTAGCTCTTTTTGAAAATTATCACTTCCAACACTTCCAGAGGCATCTATTAGAAAAACTATATCAGCCTTTTCAATACAGCCTGAAGAAAAAAATGCATTTATAGGTTCTAATATTGACTTTCTTGTTAAAAGCTTAATACGGAACTAAACAGTTTATATTTGATATAATTCCTGTCTATATATTTTTATAGTGGAATTTAAATAACCCATGTTTTCTTTGACTAGATATTTAAACACTATTCTATATGTCAAGCTTTTATGGCGTTGAGTGCGATTTTCGGGCTAAGTTTAATAAAAAGTGCGTTTCCGCCTTTATATACATTTAAAATCAAAAGAAATCATTATCCCAAGGTTAACAGATCATGATTTACACTATGCAAAAGTGTTTAACATACTTTTATCTGCCCCTGAATTTCTCTACGGGTATTCAATGTTGAGAGTTGACCATCTTTGTTTATGGCGGTACCGCAGAAGGTTTACCTAAATAAATTAATTTGAAATTTTGCGCACATTGTTTTATTCGGACCCCCTTTTTCGATATATATCAGAAGAATTACTTTTAAAATTTCATTTAGGCACACCACTGAGCTTTTTGGCTTGTTATTTAATCATATAATTAAAACAAATAATTATTACGTAGCTTTGACAATGTGTACTCATGGTCTAGCGCGTGCAAATAAATGGCCGATTTTCTAATGTAAATCCCCGTAGAGATTAAAAATTCGGCGCAGCTTAAAATACACCGTTATTTCTAAAAAATATTATTGCAAGTTACTTGCACTTCTTCCAATCTACAAAATAAACACTATTATATAAGAATACGGTTGACAGTTTTTCTTTCCCAACCTTTTCATCCGTTTCAATGAAAAGGAATTCGAAGATACCAAAGGGGCAGACAGAAATCGTTAAGTCGGAAGACCATGGCCAACAAACGAAACGAAAGACAAACATAGAACACACAACAATACATTGAAAACTAAAGCTGGTGTAACACGAACCTTACAAAAACCAGGTTGAGTTCAGGTGCTCCGTAAGGGAGAGCAACTGCTCCTCCACTAATGACACCCGTCGTGTAACTCGTTGTTGCAAAACCCAGTAAAAATTCATGTCATCAAATGTTTTTGTATTGGCTTATTGGTTTATACCTCTTGTCTAACCCTAGTACATAACCAAATTTATTAATCATCGATATATGTAAATTCTGAACATGAAAAAATGAACTCTGACATAGAGTATAAGTCCAATTGGACGGGTTTTTATTTATATGAATATATTGAATTTCTTGAAAGTTCTTGTAAAAATGCTCTAAGGTTCATTGTAAAAAATGTATTACATTAATCTGTTTTATTTGGTGCATGTTATATCCCTCCAGAAAGCAGAAAAACTTTATTTCTTTTGACATTTTCGATGTAATAGAAGCTGAACTTATAAAGTATGCGGCTGAAAAACAAACCCAAAATATGTCTTATTGGTGACTTTAATGCCCATACTGGATGCAAAGAAGAATTTATTGACATAAATGAGTATGTTTGTGATTTTATACTTTTGGACAATGAAATTACACATTTTGATTTTATTGATCTTAGGTATTTCTACTCATAGATGTAGTCGTGATAAATATATGGATAATTTTGGTAACAGATTACTATCATTATGTAAAGACCTTGCTATTTAATTGCAAATGGTAGAATTGGCATAGATAAAAACATTGGGCACTCACTTGTAAAGAATCTACAGTGGTTGATTATTGTATATTATCCCCTGAACTTTTTACTCATGTCTTAGATTTTGAGATCCTGCCTTTGATCCATTGATTAGTGATTGTCATAATGCAATTTATATTAAAATATATCTTGTAAAAATGTGTCTGCCTCTGCAAATACACATACTCCTTAAAATAATGAATCTCATGAGCATGAAGACAATCTTAAAACTGTATGTAAACTTATATGGCAAAATGATAAATGTATTGAATTTGTGAATTGTTTAAATGATAATGATATTCAAAATCTTATTGTTAAACATGAATCTTTAAATATTGAAAATGTAGACAATAGGGTTGTGAATTCATTAATTGAAGAATACAATTCATTAATTTTACAAGCTGCCATACATTGTAATTTTTGCATGAGAAAATTATCAAAATTTCAACGGTGAACATTTCTCGTAAGAAAAAAGTTCAGAAACCATGGTTTAATAAAGAGTGTCATATTAAAAGAAGATTGTGTCATAATGTTATAAAAAGAAAGTGGAAACAGAACTTACGTAGATGTAATAAAGAGTATAAAAAGGTATTTTGTACACAGTATACAAAAAATCTAAAGCAAAATGACTGAAAATCTTATTGGAACTTATTAAACAGAGCATGTAGTAAGCAAGTAAAATAGAATAGTGTAGGCAAAATATCACTTGATTGTTTTCTAGAACATTTAAAAAAATAAATACTGTACAAGGTGATAATGATGATTTTTTAGATTTAGATGTTTAAATGTTAGTAGTTAAAATTTTGAATTTAACAGGGATATAACTGAAAATTAGGTTATCAAGGCTATTAATAACTTGAAAAGTAACAAGCCCTGTGGAAATCATAATAAATGAGTTTTGGAAACATTTACCTCAAGAGATGTTACCAGTTTTTGTATCTATTTTTAATATTGTCTTTCACTCTGGTTGTTTACCTGAAAGTTGGTCAGAAGATATAATTTTACCCATATATATAAAACAAAGGTGATCCTACAAATACAGATAATTATAGAGGAATAACTGTCCTAAATTGCTATGGTAAATTATTTACGTGTATTGAATAATAGATTCAATTGTTATTAAGAAAACTTTAATTTTCTTTGCGAAGAGCAAGCTGGCTTTCGAAAGAATTATGCTACAACTGATCATATCTTCAACTTGAACTGTTTAATTGATTTATATTGACGGTGTAATAGACCTTTATTTTGTGCTTTTGTTGACTACAGAAAGGCATCTGACTCTGTGTATAGATGTGCCTTATGGCAAAAAATACTACAGTATTGGATTGATGATAAAATGTTTAAAATAATACACACTTTGTATAAAAATGCTAAATCATGTGCACGCTCGGGTTTTTAAACTGCAGTTTCTTTTATACATGTAGTAATGTTGGCAAACGAAAAAGTGAAAATCTCACCTTTGCTTTTTTCATTGATTTTGAATGATCTTGTTGATTTCTTGTCTCCATCATTCGATGGTCTATCAAATATATATAATGCTTCTCATATTTTCTTGAAATTGCAGTGTACTTCAAACTGTATTTATTACTTTATACTGATGACAGAATTTTATTAGAAGAATTCAAGCGTAATAACATGCTGCTCTAAATGCTTAGTGTTTATATTGTAAATGTTGGCAGTGAAGTTGGAAGTAAATGTTGGTAAAACGAAAATTGTTATTTTTAAAAAGCGTAATGTTAAATTGGATGAGGATATTTCATTTAAATTTAATGGTCAAAATAAAGATATTTTTCATATCTTGGAGTAATTTTTTTTCATCAAAAGGAAGGTTTAATTAAAATTTAAAATAAGCTAGTCTGTCGATCTTGTAAAGCAATGTTTAGTATTATGAAAAAGAGTATAAAATTAAATTTTCCAGTTGCTAATCAGATTGAAATGTTTGATATTATGGCATTGTCTATTCTTTTGTATGGGTGTAAAATATGAGGATTTGCAAATAATATTATGCTTGAATCTTTTTGTTTAAAATTTTATAAGTCTATTCTTGGCTTTAAGAAATGCACACAAAATTGTATGTTGTATGGTGAATTGGGAAGATTCCCAATAGATAGATTTTTTAAAAATGTAGAATGGTTGCATTTTGGAAAGGAATACTTTGTAATAAGCAAGACAAGAAAGTTGTTACGTTGTACAAGCTATTATATAAAATACATATTCAATATTTTTGTTCACTCAAAATGGATTGTTTGTATTGAAAATACGTTAAATTCTTGTGATCTTTCACAAAATTAATTGTCGCAAAATGTACCTAAATATGTTTATCTGTCTAACCTAGTCAAACAAAGTTTATGTGACCAACTAACATGGTATACCACTCTATATGACAAAACTAAATGTTTAAATTATAGAATATTTAAAACTGTGCACAAATTTAAAAATTATATTGTAAACCTGCCTTATAATCTTAGAAATGCATTGTGTAGTTTTAGATGTATGAATCACAAACTGTCAAGAGAACAAGGTCGTTTTGGGGGGTTGAACGAGATGATCGAATCTGTGATGTATGTAGCATATATGAAATTGGTGATGAATTCCATTACTTATTTAAATGTACTTTATTCTCAAACGAGCGAAAATTTATTTACCAAAAAATGTTAATACGAGGCCAAATATTATAAAGTTTAGTGATCTATTTTGTTCAGATGATTACAATACACTAGTTGAACTCGCAAAATTCTGTCAAAATTAGATTTGTCTTCCAATATTATATTATACTAGATATGTACTTAAACTAAAATGCATATCCGAACACCTATTCCCACGTGTATGTAATTGTGTATTTATGTTAATCAAATTTTGAAATTGTTCACATACCCCAGTTGGGAGAGGAGAAAATTTATGCTTTATAGTGGAAGTTCAGTGTAATACCCATGTTTGAGATAAAAGTTTCATAGTTCAAATAAACAGAACAAAATTGAAACAAATTATAAGATAAAACGAAAACAGCAGGCAAAAATTATTTGGAAACCACGAATTCCTTAACAAAACAGGAGTGGGATCAGGTGCTTCGGAAGGGTAAGCATCCCCAGTCTTGCGCATGGCACCCGCCGTGAGGTCCCCAGGGTCAAACGTGGTGTCAAATCATGGTGTGTAATTCGGGATATTTACAAATCGTGACAAATCGGGAAAGGAAACCACAAACTCCTCCCAGTAGTGGGATCAGGTGCTCCGGAAGAGTTGGCATCCCCTTCTTGCGCTTAACACCCGCCGTGTAAACCTTAAATTATAATCCGGATTAACGTTAATCCGAGAAGAGGTCAACTTATTGTTGAATTAACGGCAACAGGTCCATAACAATTTAAGATACACCGATACCATCTGGATCAGCCATTTCATGATGGCGACCATAGAATTTTAGGATGGACGATTTCCATCTTGATTGGATGTATCCTTGTTGTAGTAATTTATGCAATAAAAGCAATGCCCTCTTAAGAAAATCCTGATACGTGGAACATGCACTAGTCCTTTAGCCCTAACTGCAAATTACTTATGATTGTGGAGGTGAATAGCTTAAAAAGGAGAAGGGAAATGAATGGATGGGAGTAGGGAGAAGTGATTGTATGGGACGAAAGGGGTTGAAAGTGGGAAACAAGAAACTGTTCTTTAGTCCTGACTGCAAATTTATTTATCATTGAGGGTGGACAGCTAAAAAGGGAGCTGGGAAATGAAGGGGTGGGAGTTGATAGAAAGGGTGGTAGTTGGATTAAAGGGGTTGAGGGAGGGACAGCAGATAGTGCCTAACGGCAAAGGAGTAGGTATGCTAAGCCCATATTTGGTCCAAATTTCAGATTTTGTGACACAATAATAAGTTGTTGTGAATTTGGTGTTAAATAATCGTCTTTTAATAATTCATTACTTTTTCTTGTATACTTTAAGTCATTTCGACAAAATGAAAGTATGTATTTGATTATTTTGACAAGAATTTAACATTTTCGGTAAAAATACTCAATTTTTGGATGGTTTTGTTCAAAATACATATGATCGCACAAAAACATCACAAAGATATTTTAACCACACATTTGTACTTGATAGATCTTTAATTGTGCAAAGTTTGGTTGTGATGTTTTTGTGCGGTCTATATTAAAATCGAAAAAATAGAATCAAATATTGCATCAAATTAATTAATTTCTTAGTATTTTCACATTTGAAGCATTTTCTATGTGTCATGTGACCATCGTAGAACTAATTAAACTTAAAAATATGTTTTATTATCTTTTTATAGACATTATTCAATACAAAAATATAAAATAATAGATATGAGCCAATTTTCATTTATTTAGCCAAATTCTTGCGCCAAAATTGGGCCTTAACGACCCTCTTCCATTATTTATCATAATGGGGGCGGACATTGGAAAAAAGTTTACACATTGATAAACTAAAGGTGATGGCGTCATGAGATTAACTTAATATCACTTGAAAATAGTTCCGCTCTTGGGATAAATTGTTCCGACATTTTCAATTGTTTGACTAATTAACTGGAATTATAAGTGATAAATGCAATTTTAACGCAATTTAATGGTGTGTAAGCTCAGCCTTACACTCACTAACTTATCATAAAGGCCAGTTTTTGAGGGAGTCAGTTTAGTTTACACATCCATGAGGGGGTGGACAGGGGGGTCTCCAATTCCCGCTTCCCTACCCCTCGTCTCCCGCTTCCCTCCCCCTCAACTCCCGCTTCCCGTCTCCCTTCTCCCGGGCTCCCGCCCTCATGTCCACCCTCTCATCAATACATTCCTTCAAAATTACCAATGTTAAATAAATATGGAAAATTAAGGTATGCTATATGTACATTTCAAGGAGTAACATCTCATCAGTAGCATAAGAACCGAAACATAAGAAGTCAAATATTCAAATAAAGCAAAAGAAGCACTCAAATCCAAATAAATCGAAATGGGAAGCCAAATCCGACGACAGAGACAACTACTAAGCTTAAAATAGCTTTCATTACTAATGTTTTCGTACTTACTTTCTACCAGGTGACCGGTTAACCTCAATAAGACTATTATGAATAAAATGCAGAACATTTTATATATAATTCTATCAGCTTTCTATTCTCTTATCTTTAGTCTGTTACCTTCACCGTTGGTATCAACATACTATTGATATAGTATAATCGGTCGACTAAACAGTCTTTCAGCACGCAGAAATACTGTAAGTTGAAAAAACAATAAAATCATAACTCCAAACGTTGGAAGAATGGGCAAGTCGAAAACATAACAGAGAAATCTCTAACATATTATAGGTAAATATGCAGATTTGGTTATGTCAAGGAGATAAATTAGAAATCAAATTTTGAAAATAATGCGGTGCGAGTGTTCGTGGGGTTGCAGTCCCCTTCTCGTTACGGTTTTTATTGTGATGCACAGGTGTTATTTTTCTTTTTTGTTTTCATTTTGACTTTTTGATTGCATGCTTTAAGTTAGTCTGGCCTATGCATTTCTGATCTCTCACATTAGACTCTTGATTTGCCGAATAACCCGAATAATTTAAAATAAATAAAACCAATGATTTTATTTCGTTACATAACCCAGAATTTTAACCAATATAAGGCTAACAAGTTTTCTTGAAAAAAGAGTAATAACATTAAATAATAAAAGAAGCAATATGTGCATGAGACAGGTTAACAAGGGAACAGGAAGCTACAGACAAGCGAAGTGCCAGACAATAGGGGGAGCAACCATTCGATTTTATGGAGTCATGGACTACCTTTTTAACATCTTCTTTCTTGCTTTTACATGCACTTAGTTTTTTGTCATTGTTGAAACCACTTGAATCATGGGATATTGCCATTCTCCTTTACAAATTTAAGCCTGCCTATTATTTTCGTCAAAGTATGCATTCTGTCTTATTATATGTGTTGTCTATACTTGACATGCTTGTCGATCGTTATTTTAGTGTAGTAAACATGAAAACATCGAATGTTTTACAAACAGGCGAGTTGAATTCCCAATTCTTTATTTAAAATCATGTAAACATACACTTCTTTGAGGTAATCACTAGGTCAAACACACACAACCTACATACATGTACATAATACTCTTTTGTGAACAGAATAAATAATGTGTACATTTTTGAATTTTATAGTAAATACAATTTGAATTTTACACTTTTAATGAAATCTCTCTTAGTAATGAATTAAAAATAGTCATTATAACAGGTAAATTGCAAAAAAATGTTACATTTGTAAGAGATTTTCGAAAGATTGCATTATTAATACACAGGGAGTGAGATGTAAAACTTGTGTCTAATATCGTTGCCACAACGGATGTCACTACTCTAAATGGTATGAAATTATATACAAAATTGATTTAAGGAATAAGATATTTTTATTATGAAATTTGCATTTTTTTCTAGTTGAGTAATATTGGTCTAAATTTATTTCAAGTATAAATTTATCATATAAAAACTAAAAAAAATAATATTAATATATAATCATATTCAAATACATGATCAAAAAGCATATATGTCGACGATAATTGTCATCTAAATTGACATCTATTTGTTGCAGTGCATTATAATTACATTGAAGTCTTTTGTTGCAATTGATAAAAGTATGAACAGCAAGTACTTATTTCTCATTTTGTTAATAATCATGAGAGTCACTGCCAAAAAGCACATTCTGAATATTAAAAACGATAATAAACGATTCTTCGATGGTATTTTTAAGTTCCTGTCTATAGGCTTTATACGCCGGACATAGAATAAAGAAATGGTAAGTATCCTCACAGGGGTCATTACAGAGTAGACAGGTTGACATGTCATATAAGTGATGAAGCTGCAAATGATAACTTAGGTTGCAAGCGTCCTTTCTTAGCTAGTAAAAAGTAATATGTTCTTTTCTGTTTCCTGTATTGAAATACTCAGTTGCCTTTTCAAGTACAGAATTTAACCTGTTTTTGAACACATGTACAGACGGACTAGATTTTGTTGACGAAGGTAAGTCATTCCATAAACGTAAGATACTAGGTACAAAACTCTTCTCTTATAAAACTGTGTTACAAAATGGAATCTATTTATATGTTCATCCTCAATATGCATGAAATTCAACCATCATTCAATCAATCCTCTAAACCGGCTTTGACACTTATGAAGATATTTTAATCTTTAACACTTTTTATCTTTAAAACAGCAAGACAATTAGTGTACGTCTATGGAATAAAGAATTTTATTGATATTTCTTAAACGGTCTCGTGTCATTTGTTTCTTGTTAAGACCGTCTTAAGAAAGCGATAATTTAGTGTATGTTTATAAATGTAGATATAATATAGTTAAGTATAAGTAGATTTTAGGTAAAAAGATGTTTTATTTTGTAAGAGAACACACAGCTTGTCCTAATAATTAAAGTGAAATTGATTTTCTTAAATTGTTTGTTTATTTTTTATTGACAATATTTTCGTGAAATTTGATGGACGGGTTTTTCAACAAATCACTGGCATTCCAATTAGCACAAATTGTACACCTCTACTAATTGACTTGTTTTTTGTACTCGTCTGAAGAAGAATTCATCCAGGGGCTCCTGCGAAGTAACAAAAAGAAATTAGAAAAATCGTAAGTTTTTGTTATATAAATGATGTTTTGTCATTGAATAATCCTTCGTTCAGTGATCATCTCTACCCAAACACTGTATATCCCCTCGCAAGAGAAATTAAAAGAGACCACAGACTCGGAAAAAACTGTTTCATACCTAGATTTATTATTCGAAATAAACCAAGATTGTAATTTGTTTCTTAGATTTACGACAAACGGGGTAACTTAAACTTCCTTGTTAACTTCCCATATTTATATAGCAACATTCCGGATTCCCCTGCATACGGCGTTTATGTGTCGTAGATGATTCGATACCCTCTTCCCTGTTTCAAGCATCAGGATTTTCTGATTAAAGCATTGCTGTTGTCAGGGATATAACTAAAACAAAAATATGTCCAATTAAATTTGAAGTCGCCTCTCCTTAGATTTTATGGTCACTATTACGAATAATTTGATCCATATGGTATCAGTGTATCTCAACTAGTTGTCGACTTGTTGTCGGAAATTCAACAATAAGTTCGACTTTTCTCGGATTGATATTAAGCCGGATAAGAGTTAAAGGTTTCCACGAAAGGTGTCGGGAGCGAGACAGGGGATGCTTACCCTTTCGAAACACCTGATCCTACTTCTGTTTTCTTAAGAAGTTTGTGGAGTCCAAGCCTTTGCTTTTTATCTTTTAGTTGGGTTTCGAATTTGTCATGTCTCATTGGACTATGCACTTTTGATCTCTCTTGTGAGTATTCCATACTGGACTGATTATGCACCGTTGATACAAAAGTAGTATAGCTTACTGTTATTCGCATAAAGCGTTATAAATAAGTTTTTCTATTAAATCAGAAGGTCTGATTTCTGGGTAGATAACAATGTGAAAAGATCTGACAAAAATAACAGAAAACACAAAGTAAATTAGATCATCTTTCTTTTTCGTGCCATCTTTTCAGCATTACCAATCAGCCAACCAACCACTGCAATGCCGGTGTTGTAATCGCTATAAAAAATAAATCCATATAAATAATCATCCATCTTGCATATCTTTTCTAGATCCAGGAGCGGCACTTAAGTCCAAGTTGCAAAGATTTATTAAAGGTTGAATTTCCCAGCTAAATTTAATTTTTTGCATTCACATTTTTATGTATAAATTAACTCGAGACATGTGATTGTAACACAAAGAAAAAATATCAAGTTTGGGTTTCTACACATAAAAGGAGTTCAATAAATTAATTGAATAGAATATACTCCATGTTCAAGTTGTTGACATTCTTTATAAATGAGACCACTACTGTCTTGAATTAACCATCCTGATAGTGTAGCATGTTCGCCGTGTGGAGGATCTGATAGCTATTCCGGAGCATTTCAATTATATATTTTTAATATTATCATGTTTTGTTATTTATAAGAGGAATTCGAAGATACCAAAGGGGCAGACAGAAATCGTTAAGTCGGAAGACAGACAAGACCATGGCCAACAAAAT
>JAULBM010329948.1:0-13083 GCA_032357055.1 Geukensia granosissima
CAAAATGTCACCGATAAGTTTATCACCCTTTTAACCCATACCAATTCAATTTTTCCAAGGAAAAAAGTCTGTGTTGAAATGCTGCCGTGAAAAAAAAACTATTTAGCATAAAAGTATTTGAAAAAAAAGATAGAAAAAATAGAGAAATATCTTTCCATCAGTGCTATTTCCAAAGAAATCTTTTAAAAGATGACTTGACTATATAATTAAAAAGCATATAGAAAATAAAATTTATAGCTGGAGATTAAATGTGCTGAACAATGATATCATCTAACTTTTCCTCAAAAATGTGATAATCATTAACTTTCTATATACCAATGATAAATCAATGCTTTATGAAAACGCAATATGAATTCCTACAATAAGCTAATTTTATCTGTTTTTTATTTATTTTTCGATTTGAAGTAAAACAAAATGAAAATTAACATTTATATGGAATGAAAGTTTTCTTAATGTATGCTGCAAAATAATCTTATGTGATATTGAAAAATTGATAATAATAGGTTGAATTGAAAATAAAAGTGTATAGCTTAGTCAGTATATAATATATATTTCCAGAACGATCTCTTGAGATTATAATTGTGTTAACTGCCATTATGGGACCTATAGAAAATTTTATTTTGACTGTCATTTTGGTGAATGGCTGTTTCATGGATATCTATATTTTTAATATTTAATTAAAATATATGGGGTAATGTTAGAGAGAAAGCACTCCAACAACGAGAAAAACAGGGGAAATTAACAAATCTAGAGCAATAATTATGTGACAAATAAACGCTATTATATATGTATATGTTAAGACGGTTGCAGCTGTCAATATACAAACGTATCAACTATTTATACAAAGTGACAAAGGTAAAACGTTCGTTATAGATTAACATTTAATAGTCCGTTCTCTTTCGGACAGAGTTTGAATAAATTGTTTAGATCTAATGGATGCTCGCTACTCATTGTGATTTTATCAATTTACCGGAGCTCATCTGGTATTATCCATTACACAATCTTATAAATTTCTGCCGAGTAACACCTTATCATCCTTTCATGATAAATTACTGAATTAAAATGCAAATGACTATAAATATATCATGTTTTGCTTTTGAATATCCGATGTGTTTAATTCCTCTCTAAATGCCAATATTGAAACTGTAAAACTGAAGGTACAATTTGGATTTATTCAAATACTATGAAAACAGTCTTGCAATCGTTTATTGTTAAGGCGTTTTTCATGTTCCGTAGTTCCGTAGTCTAAACTTTTCACAATCCATGCATGATCGAGACATTTAATATCAGTAGTTAAAAGCATACTATTGTTTGAGTATTGACATTTTAAAAGATAAACAACGTAAACAAGGTCAACCTCGATACTTTAGCCTTGTTTTTATTGGGAGTATTGAGCTACTTGACATACATCAGCTACCCGATAATGGAGACAAAAAATTGACATGACATAGTAAGCAAAAACAACTTAACATTGGATAAACTCCAACCGTGAACAGAATAATTACTATTGTAAATTCAGTAGTTATTGCGTGCATTTAATATTGCGAAAGTACCGATGGTTGTGATAATGTGAGTTTTAACATTGAGATTTAGTTTATCCAGTAACAGAAAACGACTAGCAAAATTCCAAATGTGAGTTCTAAATATCGCGATTTGCATACTGTCGCATTATTCACAATAATAAAAACACCGCAATAATTTCTGAATTTATAGTATTTTGAGGCGGCGAATCGACAACAGTCTCTTAATAAAAAAAAATCCGCATTACACCATAAAATTTCTGTAGCTAGTAAACAAACATTCCCTTTTTCTTTGAGGAAATACTTGTAAAATTATTAGGAAATGACGTATAAAATTTACATAAATTTTTATCTGCTATAAATAATATCTTAGAAATTATGTCTTCAACTTCTATTTAGAATCTTTAATTAACAAAAGAGCATATATAACATGTCGAGATCATGCATATGTAGGAAATGTGCAATGGGAGGTGTATACATTTTCCACTGGATTGTTGTAATGCATACGAATATCGACAATTGTTCTTTAAGAAATGTTTTTAATGACATTGCTCATTTATCTTCGATTTTTCATAGTTATGTAAGCTTTTTAAAAAATAAATAGATAATAAAAAAAAACAAAGCGCATTGAATCCGCTAAAATATACATAGGTTAACTTTAACAATAGAATATATTTGAGTGATGACATATTTTCAAAATATAATGGAGCTACTTGTATTTTTTATTAATATAAGGGGATTCTGTGAAACGGGTATAAATGATATGATTTTGTCATTTTTGTTTTTAGGTTGCCTTTAGCATAATTTGGCCTTGTGTACAAATGATACTTGAATGCAATGAATTTCCATTCTCCCTATTTATACATCAAATAAAAAATATTGGCTGTATTTTTGTTTGAAGTTCATTGGGCAACACATGTCAAATGAAGATTCTGTCTTGATGTGACATTTAACTTGAGCAAAATTTAACAAACTTGTGGTAAAATATTTTGCTATCAGAATAATCTGAAGAAATAAAATGAAATGAAATGTCGACAATTGCGAAATTTGTACCTTTCATAACATTGCAAATTTATACTCACAGAAAATAATGAGTATTTTTATCCTGACTTAAGGATGTGCTCTGTTCATGTTGATCCATTTTGGTAAGATTTTCGAACTTCTCTGGTTTTATCCATTTAACATCATAGATAACTTTTAGCCGGTCACCCCAACTTTTCTTTTTATTATTTAATTTAACACACTAAAAGTGCTTTTTGAAAATATTAAGCAAATTCTTGTTATTTCTTCTTGGGTTTTAAGGAAAGAACCTACTAAGACGAAACCCTTTTCCCGCCAAATTTTATCCCGAGAAAAGGACACTGACCTATCATTTTTCTGCTTATTTTATTCAAGTGTGAAAGATCTAAAAAATGGGGTTTTGAAATCCTTGTAATTTTTAATTTCAGCAAAGAAAATAATTAAGTTCATTCGGCAAAAATATGAAACATTCAAGGTTAAATAAAGATATTGTTTCTATATTAGTTATGCAACCAACAAAATGTAGTTGTATTTTCTTCAAAATAAATCCTAGCTTAGCTAATATATTTCAGCAAAATAATGGAATATGAACAAATATAACATTACAAAAATATTTGTCAATATGACATCACAATTTGCATGTCATATTAGGATAGCAAAAATGTCGGTATGAGCCATTTCTGGACTAAATATTGGCTGTGTTCATTCGATTTAACTTAGGCCGTATGCTACTACAAATATGATTAATTTCTGATGTGTTTAGCTTTTTTAAAATATTACTCTTTATCATAAGAGACTCTTGTCGAGATATATAACTTATGTTTTCAAAAAAGATATATTTTCAAAATGCATGAAATAAGCCCTCTTTTGGAAAAGCCATTTTTTCTTAAGTTTGAAATATGAATTTTAGGTAAATTCGATGCTTCATGGGAAAAGTAGATTTTGCCTTTTAGATATAAACATTTGGAAAATAAAAAAAAAAATAAACAATTCCTGACTATTTTTTACATATTCGATTTTTATGGCAAAAACGACTTTCTTGGTCTCATTCTTTTATAAACGATTAACTTGACAATTAGAAACTGATGACTTTTATATTGCACTATAAAATGAAAAAGAAAAAAATAAAAATATGTTTTAAGGTTAGAGATCGCCTCAATATATATCTAGAATTAGGTCCAAGATTTATTTGATAAGTAATTTTCAATAAATATTAATGCATAAACTTAAGTTTTGTTATTTGTATCTGATGTATTTTAATTATCACAATGAAGCAAATTAAAAGCAAACGAAGCCAAGTCAAAGTAAAATGTATAAGTGACAAGTCGTTTAATGATTCTGTAACGAGAACAAAAGCAAAGTTTTTTCTCGGTCCAGTTATTTTCCATGTTTATATAACATCTTTTTTCCCAGATATTCGAAGAATAAGTATTTTACGGTCAGAGTTTTATTGCATTTTAAAATTTTTTAGATATATCCTTGACCATCATTATTAATTAAACAATAAAAGCTTTTACTGACTGTTTGTTTACACACCAATCACAACTAATCTGACGTGACTGCTCTGGTAATTTTAATGTCTTTATTTCAATTGGTAATCAATGTCGTATATTATTCTAATAAATTAAAATAACTTTATAAAAAAATGCAGTTAGTTGTGTGGGCAATAGTAATATTACCAACACGTTTAGAGGACAAACGAACAATATATAAAGAAATAAGAGAATATGGTAAAGATAATCAAAAGTAATAAGTTACTATACTCTATGTCAGAGCTTGTTTGAACGAGTAAAACGTTGGTAAAGATATTCTTATTAAAAAGTTTTTATTTTGTAAATCTCTACGGGGATTTTACATTATAAAATTGGCCATTTATTGTCTGGGATTGGTCCTTTGCACGCGCTAGCGCGAGACGTTAACCGTGGGATAATTCTTTTTTTATTTAAAATGAACACCAAGGCGGAAACGCACATATAATAAAATTAAGCCCAAAAATCACACTCCAGAAAAAAAACTTGATATAGAATATAGTATAAAAGGAACTAAGAAAAACATTGATAGCTATTTAAATTAATACTCAATTTCAAAATACGTTGTCTTTACTAACTCCATCCGCAAACCCTTGTTACTCTTAACCTTTTTCTACTTTATTATACAGAATTATATCGGCAGTTTAAGTAATAATTACCTTATTAACAGGGTAACTTCCGTTACTACTACCTCATTACCAAGATAACTTTCAGCAAATACCACCTCATTATCTTTTCCTATCCTTTCTTCCAATCTTCACTCACCTTATAATCTGAATATATCCTTGAGTGAGTTTTTGATATATATTTGTTCATATAATAAAAGATATACCAGCTAGTATCAACTTATCCATCATTCACTTCAAAATTGATGTAGTTGAAGAGTTTATGTACTTACTATACTTGTGTGAAGTTGAGAAATAAGTTATTTTTTTCTAAATAATTAAAAAAAACCTGACTTTAAAATCAGGACTTGCCCGTTGCTGTATTTAAGTATTATTATTCACAAAGCATATAAAATTAAGATTAAAATATACCGAGACGATGTCTCATTCCCTACTGCAATTTCCCATGACTTTGGCTCCTTCATACCGTATATTTATTTCTTTTTTTGTAAACAGCAATGTTTTAGATTTCAATGAGCCTATTCTTTGTATTACTAATTAATAATAAGGTCAAAGATTCTGTTACTATTCGTGAAGACAGATACCTATTTTTTTTTAATTTTAATGAACTCTAAAGTTTCAGTTGCATTTGTAACAATAAGAAAGACGGGACATCACATCAAATCTTTTTGAAACATTTATTAATAAATTCGTTAACTGAAACACATTCCATTGGCTCTTCGCACAACTTTTCCCCCCTATGGCTATCTTTACAACAGTTTTTCAAGATCTTAGAAAATTATATTCTTTGGAACCAACTTTGACTCTCTGCACAAAAATGTACATTATATTAATTCAAGTTAATGTTTTATTATATTTTGCTGCTATTTTTAAGTATGTTTATATGTCCTTTTGTCACACCATTCTCCGAAGTTAAGGGTCTAAACATTCACAAACATGTTAAACCCTACCACTTACTGTATGTTCCTGTTCCAAGGTCCCGAGTCAGGAACCCGTGTAGGTATAATTTTGTTCGTGTTTTACTCCTGCCCTTTTAAAAATCTTTTGATTTTTTAAACACAGAGAGCGGGTTGTTGTAACATTTGAATTTCATCAATTTCTAT
Organism: Geukensia granosissima; assembly: GCA_032357055.1. NCBI lineage: Eukaryota > Metazoa > Mollusca > Bivalvia > Mytilida > Mytilidae > Geukensia > Geukensia granosissima. The sequence continues at coordinate 5,799 of JAULBM010329948.1, forward strand.
TTTTCGCTTTTTACCCCGCGCTGGTTGCGATGTGGATTTTTGTCCATTATTGAGGACCTTAACTCCTGACTATATAGATTATTTCGGTTATAATGTTTGTGCTTATAAATGTCTTTTTCATTTTACCGGATCTCGAACATTTTGACGAGTTGGTAATCAACGAAATGGCCATACAATGCATCAAATTCATATTGATCTTATGTGATACATTTATTAGGCCGGTTTTTATATTGAAAATCGGACCACATCACCATTCTGTTTTTTTTACCATATATTCCTACCTTTTACCCTTATCTGTTATATTTAACGTTTTTTTAGCTAGAAAACCCCTTAACCTCGTGTGATAGGTTATCCGGAATTAAACACCTTGAAGTAGAAATAAACCCTTCACGTGTTACTGTATATCGATAAAGGAAATATTTAACATTGTTCTATAATGTAAAAATGCTGTTAGCTTGTATATTTGTTTTAACAATTTTTTTATTTCAATTGGCAAAGCGAACTATGTGTACCAAGTACACTCTGGTTAGGAAAATGCAATATTTTCATTTATTTAATTGGTTATTGATAGTTTAATGGAGAAACGTTTGAAGCATTGCACTTTACAATTTGACAAGATTAAATTAAATGTTACAAGGGTAAACAGTCTGACTATCAAATTCAGCAAAAATCTATATATTCCCCATATTTCTATTTGATTTAAATATGAAATGATAATGAGGGCATATTTATATGAAATCTTTAATTCTGCAAATTAAAATTGTATATATATATCTAATCGAACCCTGCCCAATTTCTAGAAAAACGAATCGACATAAATAACATGCGTTGTCACGTAGGAAGTAGGGCAAGTTTTACCATATAAATTATGTAATGATGCAAACAATAGTAAATTAAAAACAAAGGAAAATGAAGCATGTTTTATAAACATTAAGACATATTTTTTTTCTGTAAGCTATTTTAAATGCCGTCTAGAAATGCATTATTCTCTCGTTAACATATCGTCAGAATATTTGTATATCTTTTGGTAAAGGAAAAGGGGCAATGTCAAAATAGTCCTTTAACAAGGAATATGGTCATGTTTGTATATTGCAAGTCAGCATGTTCAGACGATTTTCGACCACTCTAGAAGTAACAACGATCGTACATCTTACAAATCATAAAAGGTCATATTACTTTAAAGAGCCTAGATATTAAAAAAAATTTAATTGTCAAGTAATATACGCTGAGTTATCATAGTTCATTGATTGTGATAATGTGGAATCCTAAAAGCAAAGTTTAGATAATGTGTTTAAGTCCAGTGTAGAATACCCATGTGAAAGATCAGAAGTACTTAGTCCAGAGAGACAAGACAAACTTGTAAAACAAAATACTAAAATATAAAACGAAAACAAAGGAACAAAGGCTTGGAATCCACGAACTCCTTTACAACACATGAGTGGAATTAGGTGCTCTAGAAGGGTAAGCGCGCAACACCCGTCTTGGAATACTTAATGTCAAAATAGGTGTCAAATCAGGATGTCAAAATCAGCAGTGGCAATTAGTGTCAAATCTGGAAGGAATCGCATTAACTCTTTTATAAACAAGAAGTGGGACCATGTGTCTAGAAGGGTAAGTATCCATTTCCTCGCGCGCAATACCCGTGGCATTAAGACATGATATTGAAATGTTTAAGCCATGATGTTGTATATAGTCATATAGACATTCTGCACCTATGTTCTTGTCGTCCAAAACTTTTGTTTGATTCTTGTATAAAGCAGAATGGTTGTTAAAATAACAATCATTTGAATATTTGTTTTTAATGAGCATTCAAATTCTCTACTAATGGAAATCTATTGTTCATAAAATCGATTGTAAATGATTTATGATAATGCGAAGCTAAATTTAAACTTTTTAAAAAGTTAAATATTTATGACTACATGTGTATTTTAAATATCTAAGGAGAAAAAAACACAAATCAATTCATATTCGTTGAATTTAGAGGAAAAATTCAAAGATCGTGCAAAATATTTTTAATAAACTGACAAATGCTTTAAATCAAAAGCATGTACTCAAGTCTTGCTGAAATAGGATGACAGGGTTCCTCATTAATATTGTGTCAAAATGTTAATTTGTCATTTTTGGGAGGTGAAATAGTAGTTTTTTCGAATCTTGTGAACTGTGATTCGAAAACAGTAATCATAATAATATATAAGCAGTCGTTGACTTAGTCGTCTGTTAACATTTCAGATAAATGTTAGAAGTGTTGAGAGAAAAAAGAGCATTTGAATATTAATTGCAATTGAAATAACATCCGATTGACATTTTCTTTTTAATTAACATTCGAGTATATATTAAACTATTTTAAGTAGCTTGCGGGTATATATCTAGATTTCTTTTTAGTTAACCTTTTATTATATGTTTAACATATTTTACATATACAGGTCCTGATTTGTTTTACTATTTTATAATCTATAAATATTATAAAATAGATTGAGATTGGATCTCTGAACATCAGTTTAAGCCATACAAAATTGTGTGCCTTTACCTTATCTTTGTATTGCTCATAAAAGTTTGTTTTCGAAAAATAATATGTTGCATGATTGTATACGATCCAACCATCAACAGGTAACCTTCAGACCTTTAACAATTGGCGAATATCCACCTTGTAAGGCAATCTGTTAAAGTGCCGAAAATGTGATGACATTCAAACAAATAAAAAGCCAATCAAATTTACAATCATTATGTAAAACGAGTAACAATAAAAAAATAAAAAACAATAACATCCACATGACTGTGGGTTCTTGACCTGGAATAGGCACCTAAAGTGATAAACATGTTTGTGAGCGCTCAAACCTCTTATTAAACTGGACGAAAGAACATGAAACCGATCCTTTAAAGAAATCGTTCTTAATTTTTGACAAATAGCACGCAAAAATGTTTTTTTTGTCTCTCCCTTCGGTTTTCTTCCGTTTTATTCAAGTGCTCATTTTTTCTCAAAACTTCAAAGATTTATTTCAATCGATTTAGACAACATATTACTGTGATATTCTCAATTTATAAATTACAGTTCAAAAGATTCGAAAAACTTCATTTTTACCCACAAAAATGACAAAGTAACATTTTGACACATAATGAAGAATTTGTAACAGCAATGGGGAACCTTTCATTAAAAATCTTCAGGCCTTCACAACTTACGTTTGATTTTAAAGTATGTGTTAATTTTGTTTTACACGTATGTTATTTTAACAACCAAAATTCAAAAGAGTGAAACAAAGGAAAATACTTCCACAAAAACATATTTGAACGACAAGTCATGATACATCATGGCTAAAACATCTTCAATATTGTGTTTTAATTGCTATTAAACACTTTATACAAACTTTTCTTCTTAGAAAGACTGCTTTGACTTTCACTTCATGCAATATGAAGAACTTTGATAACACAGTGAATATGACTTGACACTTCTTAACATTCGAAGTACGACAAGCAGGGAAAACATGCTATACCTGACATTGCCTTCATTACCCTTGAATTTTGGCCTACTTACTAGTTGACACCAGTTGGCAATTAATGTCGCTTCGATTTGCCAGCTTTTTGGACAGGTATCAATCAGACCTTACTTAAAATGTGCTTTATTTTAATTTTATATCATTATGCGGTCATTGTCATTTAATATTATATACAAATAGAAATATTGGAAATTAGAAGATTTTCACTTAATTTGATAGTCGGGCTGTTTACATGTGTGACGATGTATTTAATTTTACCAAATAGTTAGTGCTAGTCTTTAAACTTTTCTCCATTGAACTAAAACGAATATATTAAATCAATAAATGTATTGTATTTCCGAGTCGAAGTGTGCTGGGAACACATAATTAGCTTTAGCAATTAAAACCAAAGAATTAGTAAACAAATATGATTTGACACATGTTTTAAAATCAAAAGCATGTAGTCAAGTCTTGATAAATTTAAGGTTTTCTCATTATTATTATGCTTCATTAATTGTGTTAAAATGTTAATTTGTCATTTTTGGGGTGAAAAAAGTCTTTACTGAAATATGAAAACAGAGATCACAATAATGTATAAAATATAAATATTCGTTGGCTTAGTCGTCAGTAAAAAAATCAGATTAACCTAAGAAGTTTAGAGAAAAACGATCAGTTGATTATTAAATGTAATGGATATAACATACGGTTGCACAGTTCCTTTTAAGTTAATTTTGAGTATATCTTTAACAGATGGAGGTTTTCCTATTTTTTTACTATTTTATAATGGTTGAGCATTTATAGACAAGTTAGAGATTTGGACCTGGACTATCGGTTTTATCCATAAGAATCATTGTACCATTACATTAACTATGCATTGCGCCTTAAAGGTGACTTTGTATCATTGTCTGCGAGAAAGCAATCTTAAATGCATAAATAAAAAACATCTACAGGTAATCTTCAGGCATTCAACAATCGACGAAGATCCAAAGTGTAGGGCAAGCTGTGAAAGTTCCGAAAAAATGATATTGAAAACAATAAAAGGCAAATCATGTTTACATTATTAAACAAGTAACAGTGACAAATAAAAACAACGACATTCACCTGACTACGGGTTATGGGCTTGGGATAGGCATGTTAAGTAAGATTGAAATAGGATGGTGAGCGCTCTACCCTTCTTGTAAAGTGGGGCGAAAGAACATGAAAATAATCCTTAAAAACAACTTTTTTATTTAAATATTGAAGTCGACACATTGTACGAAAGCAATTAGAAATAAAAAACCGAAAGTGCTGCGACCACCTGCAAAGTTCGCCTCATCCTCAGCATGTCGTATTCCGCTGTGAGAGTCTAAGTTGACTTTGTTTCAAATGATTGAATATTGAAAAATAACAGTCTGAGAGTCTTTTGCAAACTATTAAAATATTAGAATTTAAGCAGGATTAGCCAGATATATGTCCGTATAGAGTATCCGATATAAGAATGTATATTTGGAACATTAAAGTGAACCTTAGTTAATAAAGACTCCCAATGATGCATTTATACGCCAAGCTACATGAGTGAAGAACATACAGTACTAATCTCGAACGTTAATGTGAACCTGAGTCAATGAAGCTTAAATGTTGGTCAAAGTGACCTAATTTTGGCAGAATACTGACAGAATACAAAAATAGACATCTCCACACAAAGTTAGATTGTACATCATGCATTATCAGATATCAAGTCGGACCCCAAACTGATTCAACCATGAAATATGGGTCTTGTGATCTTAATTTTGTGGTGCGCCTGTGATGCACACTAATGCATCTGCATACCATTAATAATTGTTGTAGGTCTTTTAGTTTCAGAGAAATGGCCTTGGACGCGGATGCGGACATTGACGCCAATAACACTATAATAATACCCCTCTACGTCGTAAATGCGAAGTAACTAAATATTACGTAAAGCTAGAAATTCAAACATAACTTGTGCAATTCTTAGTTCTCAAAATTGTTGTGTATTTATGTTTCCTTTGTTTTTAGTAAGTTAGCGATTAAACATTTGGCTGTAGTGTTTGGTAATGTTGAGACTCCTTGCCTTATCAATGTATTGTTCTTTAGTTTTGATATTTTTATGACTTTTGATATGCACATTTATGCTTTTTCTGAAATGTTCCGTACTTTGGTGGCTCTTTATATCCTTTAGGTAAACACATTTTTAATATTACGTCAATACGGATACCGAAGCTAAATCTAACATCTTCCTAAACACCCAACTGAAATTTATGGGGTAAACATTGCTCAGTGATTATTTCTTGTGCAATGATTTCGTTATCCTATTTGCCCCATGTTATTTTTCTGTTTGTCATGGCCCTGTCTGTCTGTCTGTCGACATATAGCTTTGTAATGAGCATCTATGTATGATTGAATTATTAAAAAAAATAAAGTAAGTGTTACGAACTTATATTTCTTCAGGTGTTATAAATACTTATGAGGACTGTTCTTCATATAAATCGTCTAATACAAATAGTGGAGTTTTTACAATTTTCCCGGATGGAGTACCTGGCGGATTCTCTGTTTACTGTGATATGGTAACAGACAACGGTGGATGGACAGTAAGTTACACATAATAAGTTGTTGACTGTGATATATTGACAACCAATCAAACATTATGCAGTTATTTAAATGTGTAGTCAGGCAATAGAGCAGAATATTTTTCCCCAAGTTCTGGAAACAGTTCAGTGTTCTTTTGCCCGAAGCCATCGGCTTTCATATAAAAAAGAAAAGAATTCAAAGTAAGGTATTCAGAACAACTCAGAATGGTTTTAAATATTCATGAAATAGTTTCGACCAATTACAAGACAGGTCAAAGGTTAGCGGATAATAGAAAATTTCCGGGTAAAAGGTCATCATGTATAGAACACCCAGACAAAAAAAAAAGACAAAATAAATATTCATGAAGTACTTTAATCCAATCACAAGACAGGTCAAAGGTTAGCGGGTTATAGAATAAGTCGGGTAATAGATTATTTATATAATAACTTTGTGTTATGCATTGACTATGCGGAAATAATAACTGAGGTTAAAGAAAAAGTGCACGACCCGAAGATTACCGAGGCTACTATTTCCCATAGTCAATGCTTAATGCAGTGTTATTATTATTATTATTATTATTATTATTATACTGACTGTCAATAGTATGAACGACAGCTTATAGTACCAAATGGAACTTCAATAATCATTGATTTATGTAGAAATCCTCATAAAGACCACTGACACTTCTTTGCAGATTGCATAGTATTATTTTTTACCTTCAATATCATTTTATTGTTTGATCAGCCAAGACATGGAAACGTGAAAAAATCAGTGCTTGACCAATTTTTCTTAATATTTGTCACATATAATGAGCTGACCAAGTGTATATTTATGCAAACATTGATGATAAAGCGGTATGAGTGTGCACATATATGCATGATTCAGTAGACGTAGTTACAAATCGTTTGTCTGCTTGGCGCAACGTTAGAAAACGTTTGTATTAAACGCATTGTTCATCGAGACTTACGCTGCGCCCATTAAGACCAAGCCAACGCCATGTCCATTGATTGACAACCACAGCGCATAGTACAGCTAGAATATTATTAAGTCATAGTGGAATCAACGCTATATAATTCATACGAAATCTATGCGAAAGTTAAAAAAACACTTTGAATATACATGTACATTCTTACAGGAAGTATAATAACATGGTCCCTGCCGTCGGATATTGCTTCCCATTTCGATTTGTTTGGATTTGAGTGCTTCTTTCGCTATATTTGAATCTTTGACTTCCTATGTTTCGGTTC
>JAULBM010329959.1:0-13082 GCA_032357055.1 Geukensia granosissima
GTCTGAAGCATTATAATGGTGAGTTGTACCGTGTCTCCCCTTTTCAGATCTCTCGTCTATCTACTTCCTGTTTGCCGGGCGGGGGCATCTGTGTCCCCAGGACACGTTTTGCCTCTGTTCAATTTTGGAGCTGTGATTCGAATAATTGTCAACACAACCATGAATTCACAATATCTTTTTAAGTGACAGAATGCAGGGGTCTTTGGTAGAGTCTGCATTATTCATCAGGACATTTGTTTTCAATTTTCTACGTGTTTTTTTTTTTTTTTGTTTTAGATTGTCTTGATTATGATCTAAAATATGCCATGTCTTTGGAATATATTCTTTAGAATTCGCCTGTTTTTCCTTTAAATCTCTTCAAATAGAAAGGCCATAAAATTCTATTTGGATATCTTTGGTGCTTCCTAGGTTAATTGTTACGGTAATCAGCAAAATCTAAAATCAAAACAGAAAATTACGTTCAAGTTTTGTTGACATTCAAGAATCCAGAATGACGATAACCTTTCTTCAGTAGCATAAAAACTAAAACATAGTCCGAGATCAAACCTAAGAATTCTCCATTACAATTTTTTGATTCGTTTTGATTTTTGTTAAACTAGTTAAACTAGGAAACATATTATCTATACACATAAGTATACTTAAATGAACATACATACAGAGAAAATACATAAGTATACATATATACATTCAACATGTTCAAGAAATAACTAATGTGTGAACAATATTTTTAACCAGGAAGAGAGATTTTCGCATTGATAATTTTCTTGAATCTACACAGCTTTTATAAACTTATAATATCATTAGAGTTGAGTAATTGGTGAAATTTGAAAGTATTAGGACTTTAATTAAAGTATAAGGCAAAACCTTTTTTCCTTCGTCTTTAAATGCACCACATGACATTATATAATGGTTTACGTCGCCGATATTGTTCGAAGCAAAAAGATTGCACAACCTGAAGCTTCTCGACAAATTGTTCCATCCTCCTGTCTCGACCGGTAATCGGCGACTTCCACATCAAAATTTAAACAATAAATATGAGTTATTAAAAGATAATTTTAATAAATATTTTTCTTAAGAAACACCTGTTTTAAAAATTCTGTAACATAAACATTTAGATGATGTTTTTATTTCTGAAAGACAGTTTTGAAAAAATTGGTCTTTCAGTTTTTGTTCAATGCTTTTTACGACCCATTTGTCTGCAAACTGACTCTATAATAAATTTGACATACCACAGCTATCGAAAATATTCTTGATGAAAGGAAACGCAAACACCTTACATACCCATGATAACTATATGATCTATATCTAATGTATCAACAACCATACATTTACAATTAAAATAGCTATAATAATGAAGTTGAATTGACAACTATACTATACGGAGCGACAATGAATCGGCTAGGAATCTTGTTAAATGAGCAAAGCTAGTTTGTATTCAGAAATGTGGTAAATATATTGTCAATTTTATTATCAAGTTTGCTTTAAATGAAGATAACATAGTTTTGATAACTTAGCCACTGACATATATATATATATATATATATATATATATATATATATATATATATATATGCATGATAATATTCAAGAGGAAGCGACAGAAAACAGAAAGACAAGACAAAAAGGGTAAGTGGACATGGTAATCTATCTAGAGAACATAAACAAGACGAAACATGACAAACATCATATCAAATGAAAACAAAAACTCTGAACAATACGATACCCACATAAAACTGGAGATGTACTTAGATGCTTCCCGCCTCTTTGAAGTCATCCTCTAATCCGGTATCATTCATTCAAGATTGAAGGGGAAGTTAACATGGGATCACAACCTCAAGTTGAAGAAAGCGAACAACCTGTTTTTGGTTTACTCCGCAACTTCACGAAAAAGGTCCGTTTTCATCTGTGAAACGGATATTCCATATCGACCGACAAGATGAAAGTGTCGGTCGTGAAATTTCTGGAAATTTCTGGAATGATGACTTCAACCGAGGAGCACATTCTTGTCTGTGCAGTTTTTGTGTGAACGATCTAGTTCTATCTAGAAAATCGCTGTACTTGAAACATGCTCCTGAACTGAGAGATGTTAATGCCATACGTTGTTGCAGCTGGAATGCTACTGCCAATGGACGGGAAGTTGGTTATTGCAAAGTTGAAGTCATCACGTTTGTCATACAGTGCAACTATACTGTTTAAAGGGAACTTAATTCGTGGACAATCAAACATTTGTACTAATTGTGTTTCCAGGCATATTAGGGTGAAACAAAACTTTTAGGTTTCGATGACTTTTTGCACTTATTTAAATATTGTTTTCAGTTGCCAATTTTTGTAATGATTTATAGAGTTTCATAGGTTTTGTGACTTTCTACATGTTCTATATTGATCGCTATTAATGACTAAAATAAAACATGAGTAATTCTAAGAATAAAATTTTATAACTTATAGTTGGGTCATTAATGAAAATTTAAACAGTTATCATAATTGTTCTCTAATGCTTTAGGAATAAATTTTTATCACCCTTTGATGCAAATATGAAACCAATAATCACCCATTTCTCACTTAAAATATTGCTTCTTTGGTCCATGATTTTATCTTCATAGATCTGATTCATTAAGTGATTACCATGACAAATCGAAAACGTAGAGACAAAGAAATCCTAAATAAGGCTACTTCAGGACAAATTACTAGCAATATGACGTAAATAAGAGTGAATTTCCTTATATTTCCCATCAAATATTCATTATTAATTTTAATAATAGTCAAATATGGCGTTAAATACTATTCAGACATAAATTAAACAGAAATAATAAGTTTGTGATGTGTAATATTATTACTAAGTTGGAGATTTTATGCAGTAGTAGAAAATTCTATATTCCTAAAATCTCCCATATTTGTATTATTCGTCCTTTTTGAAGTATATAGATCTTATTGCCAAATAACCGTTAGTTTTAAGTACATTAGTGTTAATTCTGTCAATTTAATGAAGAACTGCATCATTTTATCCCTTCTGCACAAAGTCTTATCCACAAATCATACAATGTTTATGCTATATTTAAGGATAAACATGAGTACTATAATGTTATTTTGAATATGGAAAATTATACAAATAGTACCAAATTTGCTTCAAAATTAAGATAATTAATGTAGTAACAAAATAAATCTAACATCAAAAGATTTTCGTCAGTAGTTTTTTAGCAATCTGTTGTAAATTGCTTATTTTGGGAAAAATCTGAAATCTTACAATTACTCTTAATTTTGGCTACAAAATAGATTTGCTGATTTTTTTTACTTATTTTGGTGAAACTTAGTATTTAAAGGGTGTTTAATGCAAAGTTTCTCGAAAAGTGGCAAACATTCACAAAATACCAAAATTGAAAGCCTATTTCTTTTCTTTTCGATCTATTTTTGTTAGTGGCTGGGGTAAAGTTGTAACGATTACTAAAGTGAGGACAGAATGCCTATATAATTTAGACTTATTTTAAAGTAATGTAAGCAGCTTTCAATCGATAACAAATTGATAGGCCTTTTGTTAGTAATGGCGCTGTCAGGTTTCTCCGAAACATAATTACCTTGAAAAACTAAAATCTAAAAACTCTAAGGGTGGTACAAACCTTTGGCCTGGAATATATAGCCAATCCCAAACTTTTCTTGGGAACATCTAAAATCCTTTAGTATAGACCCTAATACATAAAACATCATATGTGTAGTGTCCAAGGGGTGATGCAAGGATGGCCGACCTATATCACGGACTTAGTGTTTTTAAATATCATTAGAAGTCAATAAAACATGGGTTCTGCAAATGCCAATATAAAATATATATAGACAGGAAGTAGAAAATGTTATAACTAGTATAAACTGTTTAGTTCCGTATTACGCTATTAACAAGAAAGTCAATATTGATTCCAATAAAAACGACATTTTAAGATTTTATAATAATGCATTGACGATATCCTTTACGGATAAGTTAATTAAGATGAATTTTAAGACAATGTAGATTTGTTTTAAAATTTCAGAGCTTTTTTTACCACGTTTCCGTCAATAGTAGGATGTGATATCCCATGTTTTATAAGATGACTACAAGTACATCCAAATTGTGATACCAAATTATTATATATATGAAAGAATTTAGTGAATGTTTTAATCAATTTATTATAACGAATTCCTTGACTTAATAATTTGTCAGTTTTACAGAGATTGCGTTCGTAAAATCTGAAACATAGAAGCAAAAACGGGCATAACTAACAAATTCCTTTGGATATATTTCGGTAGTGTATTTGTAGGAATGCGAAATTATTGACGGAAACGGTTTCATCAAGGTAGCGGGACTTATTGTTAAATTTGTCTAATCAGGTCTAGTAGGATCTTTGTGAAGTTTTGCTACAAACTGCGAGTTATAACAGTAAACACATAACACATATTTCATTCAAAAAACGCAAAATCCTCCAAATCTCACCATTGTGCTGAAATTTTTCTGCCACAAGCCACTAACAGTGTACCAGAACAGTTTGCCAGAAGCCTGCTGAAACAGTGCTCCAGACACCTGCGAGAACAGTCCGCTGAAAGACATCCAGAACAGTTCTCTGGAAATCTAATCTTTACAACTAACTTGCTAGCAGCTGACTTGCAGCGGTATATAGGTGCCAAAGGTCTTAGATTTTTAAAGGGTATTGATTTGTGACGGAGGCCTTACATTTTGGTAAGGTAATAATTAACGGAATATATCGAACTTGTAGATAAAAAGATCCTACCAATAAGTTAAAGAAAAGGCATAACAAGCACATCATGCACATGTATTATATATAACTGAACTTCACAACCAACTGCACCAAAAACATACGAAATCAAATAATACATACTGTAAAAACAGAACAAAATTTAGTGGAAATAGCGGGATTGTTATAGAAACAAGATGTGGTGGGATTATATGAGCAGACTACTTAAAACTGCAGGCCTTACAATGAAATTGTCCGTTGTACTATTTAGGTAGAAAAATAACGGAAGAGTGAAAAAATTCATCTAGCAAAGAGGCGATCAACTTCGCATATTTTTAACGTTTTTAAATTGATTATTTATAATGGCCATAAATGTATTTATATACAAATCTAAGCCATTGTTTTGAAGGATTTTATAAATGGCCAAAAGACAGAGATATGCATTCATACCGGTTATCCCACTGAAACCATAAAAATCCTCTCCCGAATCCTCTTAAAGCTATGACAACAGTTTGAAAAACCCTGGATTTTTTAATGCCAAAACTATCTTGATTTCGTTAAATACCCAGATTTTTTTTATTAAGAGCAATCAATTCAATAATAAAGAAATTATTCATGGAAGCCTAAAGTTTGCTGGAGATTTTAAAAAAGGTAATATTATCTTGGTACAAGTTTAGCCTGAACGATAGCGAGGAGTAACATTTACGAAGATACTGTTACCTATATTAAAATCGAAAAAACTTACTAATTCAATGACTTATTTTTAATTCTAATAAAACAATTACGGTCATTTTGAAATCGAAGCGAGAACTGATTTTTCAATTCCAACCTCCTACCCACAATTCTGGTTTAAGTATTATAAACTCAATCATGGGGACATTTGTGAGAAACAAATTCAGGAGAGCATTATGAAACAGTAACAATCAACTAAATTTGGAATCACATATCATTAGAAACAGCCCATGGAGTATTCAAAGAAAACGTGTGTAAACAGTGGAAACATACGTAGGGAAAATTGACATGGAGAAGTTATTTGAGCATAGCGCGAAGAAGTCAAATGTTATTGGATATTTTACTATGGTCAAATTCTGTTGCCATTTTCAGGACCCTCTGTAAGAATTCCATATTTAATTTCCTTATCGATGAAAATAACTTTACAATTTGGGATGTGAAAATTCTCGGTTGGTCTTTGCGTCCGGCAAGTTACAGTGTCACTTGCATCTTTCATGTACAGAATTATTATTTTTTTCGCTATTTATCGACATTTTCCAATGAATAAGAACAGTTTCTCAGCATCGGAATTTAATTATTATCTTGCAAAATCTGTACAGAAATAATTGATAAATACCAATTATGAAATATAAATTTTTCATAAAAAGATAAATAAGCCAAATAATACCAAAATAATACCATATAAAACAAAACGGAATATTTTATATTATTATACATCAGTATATGTTCACTATACGTACTGTTCTAAAGATAAAATTACTATTTTTCCATTGATTTTAATTTGCCAGTAAACAGTTTCAAAGACTATTTACCGGTTAATAGTTCCGATGACTATGTACCGGTGACGTCACCAAAGTCAAACGCACAACGAAAGAGGCCGATTATATTATAGTAGGCATTGGCGTCTAAATTAAAAAAATATCGAATTTATTCCTTAGTTCTTTTTTCGGAATAATAATACAAGTATTTACTGTTGGTAATTTTATATCTCCAACAAGTAGTTTTTTTACATTTGAATGTGAAGACTGATGTTACATGTTACGGATAATTGCGTGATCTACATACAAGGACCTATAATCGTACACACGCCGTTTTTTTATATTTTTGCAAATTATAGATCTATGGGCAAATTAATGTTTGAATGTAATCGAGCGGCAGAATATTTGTCATATGACTTAAACCTCCACGATAAAAGAATTTTTCTGTTGCATCTGACGATGGCCTCTTTGTTATGCCGAACACACGACTCTCCTGTTTTGAAAAATAGTAGTAGATTCCAAGCATTGTTTCTTTTTGTTTTTTGTTTTATTTTGTGTTTGTTTCAAATTTGTCTTGTCAGTTTGGACTTTGCACATGGGTATTCTACACCAAATTTATTTAATGTCTTATGATTTTGATTCATGTCATTCAAGTCAATATTAGGTAGAACACATGCATGTAAAAAAAAAGCGTCTAAGATTATTTTAAAATAAATGCTCTGAAATTCTGCAATTTCATTTTAAAAGGACACCTATTTGGTAATATAAATATACAACATTTTCATTGTTAAAAAATATATGAGTTTTACCACGTTTCGCTAGTAATAGCGGGAAAATGTTTGTATTTACGGTTCAATTATAGGTTAAATTGATTTTTGACCAATAAGTGTAGATTTCATGATAGGAAATCGATTTTACTAATAGATTTAAAAGTTATTATCTAGCCGTCCGTCGAGACGAGTACACCAAACTTACTAGAAAAAAGTGGATTTTTTCACAGAATTTTTATTATATAAAATTGTTTTGGTATTATTCATTTTATATGGTAACAAAAATGTTTTTGTAGAGGTTAAAGCTTAGCACATTCAAAATCAGTGTAAGTTCTTGCACTGCTCCCCAGAGAGGGTTTGTCGAAAGGTAATTTTACTTGAAAAAACAGGTTTCCAGAATTTGTATGACCTTTGATATTTTTATAGGTTTTATCTTTGGTTTTTCCTGGGTGTGCCTTGGCCGTTGGTACGGGGATGGGCTTTAATAATGTATTTTCTAAGTAATAATTATAATTATTATTTGTATACAATTTATCAGAATTTTTTAAACTGGTGATGCCTGTTGCTATTTGACAAATATGTGTATATGTATAGTTGGCACAATCTTTAAAATATGTAATTTGTGTAATTTGATTTCTTATAAATTTGAATATAAATCCGGCGAGGTAACGACCCAGTGGTTTCAAAATACAAAATTGCCAATGTTAATTAAAAATGGACAATTTAGATATTCTATATGTACATTTCAAGGAGTAACCTCTAAACAGTAGCATTTGTTAGATCTCTGTATAAATGTGATGGCTATCGCAATAAAATTGAAATAACGCAACAATTTTATAATATGTATTATATAATTTAATGCATGGTTCGAAGTTACTTTTAAAATAGGTGATAAACTTTTACAATATTTAAATAACTTTACTTCTGCATAAAACGTTATAAAAGAGTTGTAAGATGTTTTCCTCAAGCTACCCATCATCAGACTTCAGATGTCATCACACGTGAAGTACTTGTTCCTGAATGGTTTGATCAATGATACACTTACCGATATATTATCAGGAACAATATCATGAATGACGAAAATATGAAAAGTGAAGTGTGAAGTACCTAAATCGATATATGCATGTGATATTCTCGGACTTCATTATGATATAATAGCCAAGGGAAATCTTAAACTTCTTCAACTGACCTAATGGATATTACCAACAAAACAATACGATACAATAGGTCTCATGGTAAACGAGGAAATCAAAGTAAACGTGCTCAACAGCGCAAAAATTACACACTTCAGGATCTTTTTAATAGAATAAAAAGACAACGGTTACATCAATTATTGTGTAAACTAAATATTAAAAGAATAACTACAGTGTGTAAATTACATGATATTTTCGAAGAATATCAAACGATTTCTTATTACAGCCAACTTAACGCTGGCGCGCATATCATCAGATCTTTTTATTATCATGAAATGTACCCTTGAGTGGAGAAAAGAAAATCATAAAGACATTTTCTTAAGATTAACATCAAGAAATGTATGAGATTTGATAAAAATATCAAATATAAATTTCCTGAAACCACCCTTCAAAATCTCATGCCTCCATATTTTGATTATATCGATAAACGTTTTATCTCATTTTTTAAACAAATTCAAGCAGAAATGTAATATTTAATTATAAATCAGACACACAAGTAAGATAGCATTTCACATAAATTTCTTTGGAAAAAAGTATCATATGAAAATTGACCAAACCAAACTCATTTGTCAATGTTTTCATTACAAACAAAAAAGAAAATAATGGAAATTTCTGATTTGATGTTAAAATATGTAAATTAAAATTGCCTGTATAATTTCACTATTCCTGGTATTAATCAAAATGCTTTGTCAAAAAATGGTTGTCAGTTCCAGTTCATTTGTATTTTTTAAAGTTTGTTTGAAGAAAATATAGTTTAGACATTTAATACTTCAGAAATCCTCTGTTTTTTTAGATTCTTTGCGTAGCATGAATGATTTTGTTCTCAAAAACGAAAAGCCAGGTTTCGAAATAATTTTTTAAAAGCAAAACTATACAATACAATGCTTGTGTGTTTATGTTTTCATTTGTATAATTCAACTGCTATTTTAGAATATTTTTAGTCTGTTTTGTCTTACTTTTCATATTCAACCCTTAAATTGTTGCATTTGTGTCTTTGAATTTTTTAGTATTGATACTCAGTTCCTACTATATGAATTATTTTGTATTGTTAGTTGTTTTGAGATTTGTGCTGTCTGTTGTCATAAAAAATAACGATTCAGTCCTATCAATTGTCTTTGGGCAAACATTTGGATAACATGCCTGTTTTCCAAATACATGTAATGGATATATAAATTCTCAAGTAAAAGCATGGTCCCTAAAACAGGTGTACTTCTTAAATTTGTAAGGCAGCTGGCTATCAACTTTTTTAAGATTAAAGTGATGAAAAATCTACATCAAAATTAAGATATGATATTGTTCTCATGTTATTATTGGAGACCTAACGATCGTCGAGGACTGGAGGTAATATGCTTATTGCTTATCTTCTCCACACACCACACATATATGCACAGTGGTCTTTGTTTTGGGTTTTTATATTTTATGAGACATATTCCAGAAATGCACGATTCACAGGCTTAAAACATTTGTGAAAATACTTAAAAGTCGAATGTAACTACGCGTAAAGCTTTTGTCTTCATCTTGAAGTATGTGTATCATAACCGTATCGAATCACATAATGCAATGATTACGCATAATTGATTTTACTCAAAGCGGACGATTCGTTAAGATATACGAATGAAGGTCTGTAAGTAATAAAACTTTATTCAACGTATACAATATATAAACAATGAATCCACACATTTAAAACAATTGATCAAACTAGTCCTTTAACTTGAAATTATCATTCTTACAATTTCGGAAACCAAAGTTACCCACATCTGGAAATAACTGTACCAGGAGACACAAGATGCATGTATCCATTGCGTATGTTAAACTCGAGACTTTTGAAGAAAGAAAACCTATTTAAAGTTTGAAAATCTATATGTCACTCAATGAATGTGGAATATTTTATGCCCCTAGGCTGTAAGGATGATAAGGTAAACCAACGCACACAGTAATGTGTGTTTCTCCGAGTTCGGGTGTACATTACAAAACGCAGTTGAACTCGGTGATTATATTGTTATTTCAGAGTGTATTCGTGACAGGATTGATTAATTTGGTTGAAACTCATAAGCTCATTTGTCTGATGCCTGAGAAACTACATTGTTGAACTAAGATTTGGTGTACAACAAGATGCACAGTGACAATTGCAAGCTGACCAAGTAGTCTTTTTTTATTAAATATGAAATTCTGGTTTTATTTGGTTAGTTATCCATCCTGCATTCGTATTTCTGGATGCAGGATGCAGTTCTATACCAGTATATTAGAGTAACAACAACACTTTGATTTAAGTTTCGGGTCTCATTTTATTAGGGAAAAATAAAAGCTACAAAAACTACCTGTTGGAAAAACGGGCCGATACAATTAATATTTTTAAGGTGTTCTTATTTGTGGTGTTCTAGGTCTTAAGATTGTAAAATTTACACGCTACTTTAGAATTAGATTTCCCTAAATTTAGAAGTGTAATAAAAATAAAGATTGGAATGCTTCAGTCCAATGAATGTTTACCTTGCTACAAAGGGGGGCCTGGGTAACCGAGTGGTCTAGGTAGTTGATTTAAACTTACCTGTACAGATCACTGTAACCTATCACCAATACGGCGTGAGTTCGCGCCTGGGTTTGTACTATACAAAAACGGGGTGCGTTTAACTCGCATCGCACGTGATAAGGTTTTTCAGTTACCTGCCCTAGGTCGGTGGAACTCTCCGGGTACTCCGGCTTCCTCCACCAGTAAAACTGACCGCCGCGATTTGGCTGAAATATTGTTGAAAGTGGCGTTAAACCCCATTCAAACAAACAAACAAACCTTGCTACAAGCTTAAGGCATTGCGAGGCCACGACTAAACGTTTCACGTTATTATATACTAAAAATTTTTCCACTCGGAATTATACTTTTCGTAAAAGTCTGCAATAAACAGCTTTAAAGTTACTGTTAGATGTTTAAAATTCTTTAAACCAATCGAATAACTAAATTTTTAAAAACATTTATTGAAATTGAAAGGATCAATTTCCGTTAAAACCTTGGAATTAAGAATACCAATTTCGTCAAAATTAAAAGTTCGAAATATATTTACTTGAAAAAAAAACTCCACAAAATAAAAAGAAACTGATCGACATTTCCAAAACGTTAAATTTCTCACAGAAAATTTAAAGTACTGAATGAATACTTTGACCTATTAACGTAAACAAAGGTGCGTTCGATGATGATTTGCGTTACTACCACACCCTTATAAATTTAGATTAATAAATTACGGATACCTTATGTATTTTTTTTAAGTTGGTCTTCCGCTAAAACGAATCAGTAACCATAAATTATTAATATTGGTAAGTGAGTTTGCTATTTAGGTCTGTTATAAAAATTAGAATGATGCATTTTCATCGATTGATTGGCTGTTGTTTAACGTCCAATAGCATTTATTTCATGCATATTCAGGACAGAAACAAGATAAACAATAGATCTCAATAAGAAGACTGAGCAAAGGACCGGTAAGTAAGGGAAATGGAAAATGGAAAAATTGTGTGTTGAATAGGGGCGAAAAATTTAGCCTTGTAACTGGCCGCCTACTGACCAATCAAAATGAACTATTACAAGGGGTCTTTACTGTGCTTAGGACGTGACTTTTCCTAAACACTGGGCGTCTACTTGCAGGCGAAAAAACCGAACGGCCCATTTCCATACCCGGCCGTCCTCGGGTATTTTTCAAGGATTTATCTAGTTTTTGATCGCATCAAAACAATTCGCACATGGAATTTATTTAATAAATCATAGAAACGAATTTTTATCCTATATAAGCAACCACGAACTGTTGATTCTTTAAAAAGTTACGCAAATCCCTATATAAAACTAAATAAGTTACCCACATATTGTTTTGAAGTAACGGACAGTTTATGCATTTTCGAAAATCGAACTTTGTTCGTCAACTTTTTATTTTAGAGTAACACGTTACCATTAATGAGATTTTCTTAATGCCTTTTTCGTCACTTAACAGTTAAAAAATAATCGATGTCTATTATTGTTATTTTTACGAGATAAGTTTTTTACCAACGCCATTCGTCCCCATATTGGACTAGCACAGTGACTAGTAGATGGCGTATTATCTTAGATTTGGTCAGTAGTATAAAAATCGTATTTTGATTGAATTTATACAAATTTCTCATCAAGATACTTTTAAAGACAGATAATCAATACATTTTATTATACCTTTCGAATGATAAAATTATTACTCCAATCTTTTCCATTTTGCGTTTTCTTTTTTGTTCTATTTGCGTATTTCGATTTCAAAACGAGACTGAATTAAAACACCTCATGTTTACATTAAGGTTCATCATAAACGTTTTTCATGCATAAAGAAAAAAATAATCAAAAATAGTATTTTTATAATAATTTGATCATATTGCACATCAAATTAATCGGTAGAAATTGCATTGTATAAAAATACCTCTTAAATGTCAATACACAGCCTCAGATAACTTATAGTATCAAATATGGGTATATGTAGCCATAAAAAATACACTGAATATTTATTGTCTTCAATATCTGCAGAATATGAAAAATTCCACCAATTAAGGTGTAATCTAGGTCTAGCTATACATAAAACATACATATATTGACATTTAAAGACATTAATGAAAGCTTAAAACAGTGATAATTTTTTTTATTCAGTGATGACATCATCACCCAGGAACTATTTTTTCAAAAAGTATGGGAAGCCAAGTTTTCTAAAAATGTTCAGTTAAATTGTGTAATTTAAGCAAATATTTCTATCTATATGATTATTAAATTATATATTCAAAATCAGGAAACTGTGATACAGCAAACAATAGAAACTTCCTTAAAGTATTCAAAACTACCGATTAGAATAAATGAAGTTTTCATGTGCATTGTTTTCTCAAATAAATGAAAGGCAAACTGGTTGTTATATTGGCTGTTATTTGTCA
>JAULBM010329970.1:0-13082 GCA_032357055.1 Geukensia granosissima
CAATAAGAAACTTACATTTGTCCAGATCCAGCTGTAATACTGAGTTGATTTCAATAAGAAACTTACATTTGTCCAGATCCAGCTGTAATACTGAGTTGATTTCAATAAGAAACTTACATTTGTCCAGATCCAGCTGTAATACTGAGTTGATTTCAATAAGAAACTTACATTTGTCCAGATCCAGCTGTAATACTGAGTTGATTTCAATAAGAAACTTACATTTGTCCAGACCCAGCTGTAATACTGAGTTGATTTCTATCTATTGCTGGTAGAGCTGGTGGTCGTGGGAGGTTCGGTGGCTTGGCACTTCCATTCATCCTGGCAAATAAGTATCTCAATATTTTCTCTTTCTGTTCCCAGGTCAGATCACTGACATCAACCTTTCCTCCTATGTCATACCTGTAATTAACAGGTAGAAAATAATTCACCTGAAAACTACATAGACTTTTCTATATAAAGCAAAATTTTTCTCTTTCCTTATTGCATTCAAAATAACCTGATAACGATGTGTTTTCAGCTTAATTTATATTTGAAAAATAATCAAACTGTTTACAATGGTCCAAATTTCCAGAATTAAATTCCTGTAGAGCAAGAAACTTTCCTGGATAAAAATTATGGTTGAAAATGTCAGCTCATTTAAATATTCAACTTGGCTGATATGTTCTTCAAGCATAATTAAAAAATTCCTGAAAGTTGCTAATAAAGCAAAACTACTGTGTAAAAATAACCTTAGACTGTAGTCTATATGATAATGATAACAACTTACTTTTTCTCTTTCCTGAGAATTATTGACAGACAAGCATAAAGAAGAAGAAATAGAATGATTTACTACAGAGAAACATGCTTGTGAGAAAAATTCTAAATTCGTGTAGTAAGAATATGTACTTCACACATGTAAAAGTAGAAATATGCCATACACATGCGATTGTGTTGTCCATGTAAATAACAAATATTTGTGCAAATATTATCTCTAAAGCATTCTGGGACTTTTATGGAATTAAAATATACTGGGATAGACAAAGGTTGTATTTAGCACTACTCATCCCTCCCCCATACAACTTCCATAAAAATGTACAACAGTGTGAAATCATGGTTCAAACACCAACACCCATTTGTTTTAAATACCAAGGCCCTTTCATTTAATATATTCATTTTTGGATTAGCCTATAATAGGGAGTCAACTATATAATAAGTACAACAAAAGTATCATTTAAGATATAAACATTGGTGCAGTCTATTCTTGTGACTCTGGAAAAGAAACATGCAACTTCACCTGGCACAAAAATACAAAACATTCCCAGTCAAAGTACAAGTGTGAACTCAATAGTAATAATTGTACACCATGCTGAACATCTAACAAAGATATACATACACTGCATTTCTGAAGTAAATGAAATTCATCACAGATTACACGTCTACATCTAAGACAATATTGAGATTGGTTGATGCAACCCTGATGACAACAGATAAAATGTTTATTATGAAATAAACAGTTGGGGTTGTGTAAATAGAGAATCTTACATTGTCAGTCATTAAAAAAAATATGTTCTACTATCCTGATAGGTTTGACAATGCTTTTTTAACAATGTAAGACTCTTTACATGTTCACATTTTAGGTTAAAATATTGTAATATTGTCTGAAAATCCCAAATGAATATTGACAACGTTTATCAAGGTCCACTAAAACTGCTTGTATCATTGATAACCATTGCATGCAGGCTGATAATCATGTTAAAAAAAGAGGAAAGACATGAGAACTGCTCAAGTATTAGAGAATCTATCCCCTACTTAGCTGTCTGAACCAAATCCTGTCTAATTAAATAAGGTTCTCAAATTAAAAATAAAAATAACCAGCAATGTGCTGTTCATTTGGTCACTCAGCCAGCTAAAACCCTGAATTATATGAATCTTTAAAACACAGAATTTTTTTGTTAAACACAAATGTCAGACAAAGTTAAGGGATTTCTGTCTTAAGCTATCAAAATTTCTGGTTATAAGGTATGGCTTAAAAAGATATCACTATAACTGCTGAAATTCAGGTTTTTAGGGGTAACATATTATTGCCTGGCTTTTTCATTAAACTTCAGTTTTCGTCCAACATCAGAAATCATTTTTTCACACAGTAAATACCTTTTTATTGTCTCTAAAGCCTGTTTATATAATTTTAAAAATATTTAAATAAGCCTTATCTTTCAAAAAATGTTGTGTAAAACTTTGAATGTCATTGTTTGCAAAGAATTTTTCCTTCAAAGACACATGTCATAATTCCTACATTTTTGTTAGTTTATGGGCTGTATTATGAAAAGTCATGTACAGATGCAAAGCAAAGCAGGTTATAAACAAGGGCCATAACTCATGCTATCATACAAGGGTACAAACAACATAAACAAGGGGTAATGAATCAAGCTCCAATACAAGTCTTAAGAATCAGGCATGATGAAACTTGTTCTGTATTAAAAAAATAAACCAAAATTTATGAGTTTCGTTGGTCATTGGTGCGGCTAGGGGATTGAACAACAACAACAGATATGATTTACCATAGAGTACGTTGAAATACAGAGAAATTAAACCCTCAATATCAATTCCACATCTTGTGAATTATAATTTGGGAGAAAACTTCTTATCATTACCACCTGTAGGGTCATCACTGACTATCTGATCTTAACATGACACTTCAGAATTACTGTCTTTAAACCTTACTTCATAGAATGGCTTTTTGGAAATTTCATACCTTTATTTTAGTAATATTTTACTAATTTTTTATCCAGAAGTAGAACCTAGTGAGTCGTCCAATAAAACATAAAAATTAAGGTACTGCCCAATCAAGATACTTTTCAGGCACATAAAACTGTTTTAGGTGGGGAAATTCCCATTGGTTTTTTTTGCCTTTAAAAATACTAAATTTTCAAAATGAAATGATATCAACCATTTACATGTACTTGTACAATTTGTTGCATTAAGATGAGAAAGAAATTTTGCAATTACATATTAAGTAATATGTTACTCTCAGGGTATTCTACAGGGCCTTTTGTAAAACTCTGCCAAGAGAGTTATTTCCTGTTTACATTGTTACTCCTATAGAAACTTTTATTTTGTTCCATGTTCATATACCATTGAAAACAATATCAAAAAATAACTTCTGTTAAGACGCACCAAGATACATCTCTTTGCAAATTTTTATTAAAATTATAAATGATAACACCTTTTACTTTTGAAAATGGCATTCTATGAAGTGAGGTTAGCAAACAGTACATCTGGCCTTCATTTGGATTATATGGGTACAATGCATATTAAATAAGTATATAATTAAATTTCAGAATTATTCATTTAGACAAAGTTTAATAAAGTGTTTCATGCATAATTAAGTGATGCAATA
Source organism: Geukensia granosissima (assembly GCA_032357055.1). Classification (NCBI taxonomy): domain Eukaryota; kingdom Metazoa; phylum Mollusca; class Bivalvia; order Mytilida; family Mytilidae; genus Geukensia; species Geukensia granosissima. The sequence continues at coordinate 3,377 of JAULBM010329970.1, forward strand.
TTCATATCAAATAAAGTTATACGAGCATGAACTATTTTTTTTATTATTGTATAACATGTAGTTAAATATGAAAGCAGCTATGAAGACAAAGAAGCAAACAGAGAATTGATGTGTTCTCAAGAGTATGATTATTATGTAAGAAAAATGGAACTTCTTTTCCTCAGGATGTTTATACTAAAAATTCAATGATACCAGAATAGATACGTACATTTTTTCTGCAGCCTGTAAATCAGAGTATACATTATTTGTACTTTGTTCTGATTTGTTGAATGTTCTGATTTTAGGATAGTCTCCCTTTCCACTGTAGGCATTTAACATTTTCTGCTGATAGGCTTTCTGTGCATCTTGTCTGTACTGGGCTCTGAAAATTACATCAATATATTGTAAAAACATTACAGAATCTATACAAAAAGGCTGACACAGGCAAAGTTATAGTCAACTGTGCAGTTTTGGGAGCTACTGCCAAATCTGTGATGTGCGACATACAGCTTGTCTAAATGCTTTATGTTAAACCTGACTGAAATCAGTCATGTGGAAAATTTAGTCAAAATAACCTGACTGACATTAGCTTAATCATGGGACAAGATTCCTTGGAGTCTGACAAGTAAGAAGTAGATGTGAAACATAAAACAAAAATTAACGATAAAGTGTGTAACACTGTTTATATCCATAAGAAGCTTGACCACTGCCAAAGACAGAGTGTGTTTTGCAAGATTTATAATTTGTTGTCTGAGTTATCTCCCTTAAAAGCTTTAATGCATGTAGTGAGGACAAAATATTATATTTCTTATGTGATGTGGTTAATTACAATATAATAACATAATAATTTGTGTGAATTGCATGCTTTTCTCATTACCTACAAATTAAAATTAAGATATGTGTCCTGACAACACTGCTATCTTACCAGAACAATCAATGATCCTTGCTAAATAAAAACTTAATTTTGTTATACAAAAAAATTGCAGTAAAAAAAAAATAGATATTGCATGAATGACAAATCTACTTCAAGCTGTTGAAAACAGTTGTTAAATTATTTTTATAAATCTACTTCAAGCTAATGAAAACATTTGTTAAATTATTTTCATAAAAAAATTAGTGAATACTTAAAACTTTATTGAATATTATCCTGTTATACTTCTCTTGTATTACTTTAATGTTGTATTCTTGTATCTTTTATTTCCTTCAGGGAAAAGTCACAAATAATTGCTCCAAATTTAAACCATAGTGTCCAATGTTTCCACCAAACAGGTCTTCATCACAAAAATGTCCTAGCACAAATTACATATTATCTGCTATTATATTATACTGACAATATGTAACCTGTGCTAAGACATTTTTTGTGATGAAGACCTGTTTGGTGGAAACGTTGGACACTGTGATTTAAATTTTGAACAATTATTTGTTGTTATAGACAATTTTAGCATTGGAAATAGAGACTGTAAAGATCAAATCCACTTTAAATGTCTAAACTGTATGTATGACATTCTTAAATCTAATAATCAAGATATTTTATGTTATAAAAACTCACTGATTGGCAGCTATCTCCTGTCGTACTTGTTCTAACGACTCCAAGAAAAATCTTTCTAATTCTGTACGTTGATCCAAAATGTTTTTAGCCAATCGTTTCACTTTGTTCATTTCCTTAGTTTTTAGTTCAATCACACGTTGTAATTTAGCTATTTCTATCTTAGCTGCTTCATTTTCTATTCTGGCTTTGTGAACAATGTCTTTTCTTGTGGTTTCAAATTCCCTGGACATGTGACTCAATGATTTCTCCAGTAATTCAACTTTCTCTTGTAACTTGAAATAAATCATGAACATATATAGTACAACATCAAGTAAATCAGCAGAACTTATAAAATTGTGTGATGAAACTGATATGGACTTTGAAGAGACATAAAATATAAAAGATGAACTAATAACTGAACAGTTTATTCGACGAAAATGACATGGACCCTTCCTTACTTTTGATATCTGATCTCTATAAAAGTGTTTTAATCATTTAAACATTTGTTTTAAACTTTTGTCTGTGCCAAATAATAAATCTGACAGAGTAATTTTCAATTTTGTAAATGTTTAAGGTTGTAAATTCACAAAAATTGTTCAAAATTTAGCAAAAAAAGAGGGTCACCCATTGCCTTTCTTAACATCATTTTCAATATTAAAGGTAAAGTGGTATAAAATAACCATATCAAAAATAAACTTTTTTCCAAATGTGAAATTACAGAAATTATTGAGATATATTGTAATTAATAGATCTTCACTCAATCCTTATATCCATCTCAACATTAAAGTCGTGAGGGGTATTATGAATCTTGTAAACAGATCAACGATTATTTCTAGTGATTTGAGAATCAAATATAAAATGAAACTTTACAGAGCTGCATGAAAACTTGAGATATGATGAAATTGTCAAATCTTTTGTGTTATGTATGATGTCTTTGTAAGTATAAGATTTGGGAAATTTATACCAAAACTGATCATTAAATTTGGTGTCAATTTAGAAAAAAATATTTTCTATACCCATCTTAAAATATATAGGACTGTTTTTTCTTTTGCCCAGCCCTTGCACATACCTCACGGATAAGCTCTTTTTGTTGCTTGACCTGGACAACTTTTTCCTGAACCATCATGTCATTTAATTCTTTATCTCCCTTTAATTGTTCATTTTCTTCCTCCAGCTTAGAAACCTTCTTTTTAAGAACCTCTCCCTCCTTCATGTGATAATTCAGTGCCTCTGACAACCTTACATTTTCTTTGTACACTGACTTGGTGGTTTCATCTAAATTACTGTAAAAGTATGATGTAAAATTCTAAATCAAATCAGCAGATGAAAAGCTACACAAATATTTAAATTTGTTAAAATGGATATAGTGTTCAATGAGAAGGCAAAGAATAGTGCTGCTTTTAGTACAAAATTAATATTCATGCCTTACTGGAATAAAAATAATTCGTGTCAGCCATAATATTGTTTTTGATTTTAACCAAGGTAATGAAATTTACCTTTTACTAATGATCTTCATAAAATATTTCACAAATAATGCTACCCATTTAAAAACTTTTAAACATTGGCCAGTCACTAATTTGATCTTAAATAATTATCTATTTTGTGTACACAATTATCAAGTTTTTCTTCATTCATGAACTCAGTATTCATAAGAGTGTTTTGTTAATTTATGAAAAATCTAGTGATGACATATTTCTTAATGTTCTAAAAATATGTATATAATTTAATATTAAAAACAGACCATTGATCTTTACAGAACTCTGTAGTCATCTGAACTTACGCTATCGCCTCTGTATGAGCCCTTTCTGCTAACTCTGCTATCTTCTGATTCGCTTCCTGTTGTAGTCTCATCTAATAAACATAATATAATAACTAATATTGTATTTAAACTGCCAGACAACATCATACAAATCAAAGCATTTAAATTTTCCTCCTAAGGTGATTATTTTAATGTCAATACGTCCAGATTCTATTTATTCCACAGAATTTATAAAAGGAAATTAAGGTCATGAATAACAGGTTATTTGTGTGAAAATTTTTTTGTCATTACTGAAGACTGATACTTACCAAATGTGATATTCCATGTTTTGACCCATTTCCAGTCATACACCCTATACAGTTGTGACCTCTTTCAATCTTAAAAAATCCCATAGTTTCGACCCCTTTCCATTTCAATACATCACATGTAGTTTCAACCTCTTTCCAGTTTAAAACATCCCATATAGTTTTGACCTTTTGCCAGGCAAACATTTCACAGAAAGTTGTAAGACTTACATGTAATACTTTTGTAAGTCCTGTACAATATATGTAAGTTACAATCACTTGTAACACTAATGACTTTTTGTGAAACAGTCAGCAGTTCAGTACATCCTACATACCTTTTCTTCAAAAAATTTCTGTTCCATTCTGGCCAGAGTAGCTTTGTGATCTCTATTTGCATTATGCATTTCATTTTTAATCTGAAACATATATAGATTTCAAAGATTTAACATAACAATATTGCTGCAAATGTAAAACTTTTATATGACACAGGATATATAATCCTATATTTTATGTAAACATTACATACAAGCATATCAATTTCAAAATGATCTGTGAATCTCACTATTCTGTTAAATAAATTTACCTCATGTTTATTATTTATACAACACAGTATAAAATCATAGGACATACTGTGTTTGATGACATTTAGTGTTCAGAGGCTTGATGTCTCTCCCTGAGCTTGCTTTCAGTAACTGTGAGCATTCATTTGAGAGGTATCTTCTTTTTGCATGTATTTTTGTTTATCATTTTTGTTATTTGTCTAGTTGATTTAGGTGAATTTCTGTTTGATTTTTATAGTTTGTCTGTTACTGTTTATGTTCCTTTGACCACTTGCTGGGAGGGAGTTGGGATCCCACCACATGTCATATGTGCCTGTCAAAAGTCAGGAATTGTGGTCATAGGTTTGTCTTTGTGATAAATGTTTTGTTTCATGTTCACTTTTGATAATATTCAGGTAAGAGCAGTAATATTTTACATATACATGTTTTATTTATTTAAAAGAAATATGTAAGCTCAATAGTTATAATGTTTCTAGATTTCTATAAACTAGAATTTAAATATAATTTCCATAAGTTATAACTATCATTTTCTACTAACAAACTAAAGCAAGATAATCTTACATTATCTAATTCTCTCATCATGGACGTTTTCTGTTTCTGGAAATCGGTCACCATTTTCAGTTCAGACCTCATTACATGCACTTCTTGTGTTCGTTCCTCCAATTTCTCTTCTAGTTCATTAATCTGTTTACTAAATCCTTCAACTATATTCTCTTTTTCCTTCCTGTGTTCCTTTTTGATTTCCCTAATGGACTGTTGCATTTTCTCCATCTACCAAAAAAAAAAGAAGAAATTTCCAATCCTTTCAACTTCAAGAAACCAAAAATAATACATTTTAATGTGATTAAACAAAACAAATTTTGAACTGTATATTTCATTTGTTATATGAATATAACTAGAAATTCATAAGTTTAAATGATCTTCCTATTTTGGTCCCTAGATTGCTGATAAAGAAAAAGCACTTTACACATAGTTAAATATTTGTTATAAACATATGTTAAATGTGGACAGTTTCTTTCTGGCATATATTTTTTTGTTTAATATATTATACCTCTGTTGAAGGTCCAAAATAAACGTACAAATTTTGTTAACTTTATGATCAAAACCTTGCTCATAAAGTTTGCAGATGAATTAATTTTTCTTTTGCAGTATTGTCTGTCAATAACTTGTGAAAATAAAGGCCTTTTGTTTAACAGTGGGTCTTTTTTAAAAATCTAATTTGTACAGTTCATTCTTAAATGAGCCTGAGATGGGAGATAACTCATAACAAATTGTTATCTGGAAAAAAATGGGTATAAACGGAAATAACCAAATTTGGTGACTATAGGATGAAGGAAAACAGTGATTTTTCTTTTTCTCTTGTAATATAACATATATGAGTATTATGTTATGAACATTTTCCTGATTACCAGGTGATTTATAGTGAAAATATGTACCTGACTGTTCTTTTTCTCTTCATTTTGTTGAAGAAGTGTGAATATTTCAATTGATTCTTGTTCATTCTGAACCATACTACTTTGTAACTGATCATTTTCAAGCATAAGTTTCTTTGCATGTTCTCTGAAAAATGGAAAAAAATACAATAAATTGACAAATCATCTAATTGAAACTGTGATTCATTGATGCTTGTCTTTGTTTGGTTAATAAAAATATCTTGCTAAATGTGTTTGTTGCATTTAATCATCAAAGCATGTGTAAGTATTGTCTTTCTACAAACACAAAAAACTTTAATAAACAAAGAGGTTACTTTGCATTTGGATTTAAAAACTATAATATTAATAGTCAGAATTTAAACTTGTCCTACATATACAGTGATCACCCTAATAGGGTCATTTTTAATTGACCTCTATGAAATCTAAATGTACATGTACCTAATTAAAACATTTGTAGATTTCAAAATTAAAAAGTGTGATAAATATGAAAATGAAAAAATATGGGGTAAATGTCATGAATGTCAGAGAGACTGCATTCCAATCAGGAGAAAAACAGAAGATTTTACAAATCTAGAGGTCTCCACAAGGCCTCCAAATTTCAATAAATATACCCAACAAAAATCCATGCAAAAAGAAGATACATCTCTAATGACACAATGAATGAATGCTTCCAGTTATAAAAAGCAAGCTCAGGGTAAGATTCCTGATGATAAATCATGAAGCCTTTCAACAGGAGATTTCATCAAACACAGTATGTCTGACAATTTAATACTGTGTTGTCAATAAACGTGAAGAAATACAAGATGAATGCAATGAAAAATGTATTAATATGTGTATAATGATGCGATCAGTATAGGTTAATATCTGTACCAACAAAAACAAGTTTTAATGTCTTGACTACAGTGTCGAAATTGTACCCCTTGTGGAAAAGTTTTTTTTAACAGAACAGTATTATTCAAGGGATGATCTTTTTGGTTATAAACATATTTCCATTACCTAACTGTCAAAGTTCAATTACCTGTATTCAGCTTTGGCTGTCTCTGCTATGTCAAGTTTGGCTTCCCATACTTTTGAGTTTGCTACAGCTAATTTAGCCACAGACTCTGTCTTTTTAGCTCCCTTTTTCCCTTTCTTCCTATAAAAAAACAAAACATCTGAGTTTAAATACATATACAATTAAATACAATGTCATAAATTTTATCTAAAAAAAAACCCACAAAATTTAAGTTTATACAATCTGGTTAACACTACTGGTTAAAATATACAATATCTCAACAAATTACACTACCCACCACCCAACAAAGAGTGTAAATCTCATTTCTCTACATTTAGGCCTGTTGGAATGCCACTTCATATCAACCAGAATCCACTATTTTATATGCATGCTCAATGGGAATGTGCAGTGAAACATATATGACAGTAAGAATCAAGACTTTGTATAGAAACACTTTGTGATTAAATCTTCATTTAAATTTGGTTTCTGTATGTGTACTAGAAAGCTGGTGTGAGCAGTCTGTAAAGGTGTCAACTGTGGTCAAAGAGAACTTATCACTTTAAAAATTTTACAGTTGGCCACAATATCTTTGTCCATTATTGAAGGACTAAGAGCAACCTGTATGAGAATGAAAAGACATGGGCTAAATGTTGGAGAGGCTGCATCCCAATCATGAGAAAAACAGAGGGAATTTTAAAATCTAGTTGTTTGTCTTTCATTATTTTGAATGGCCGTTATTAAGGCAATCAAACTACTGGTTTTAATCATTTGCAAGATGAATCCCATCTTTTTCCTGTTGACAGTATTTCTTTTTTCCTGATGAGGTCTATAGACTTGACGATAAACAAAGCTATGGATTTCTATACAAGGATGGACCTGATCCTGACCTCTTGTATTTTGATCCTGTTAATGGGATCTGTGTTGTTGATCAGTTATCAATTACAGTTATTACACTGTAAAATTTTCTTGTTCTCTCTTGACTTATTGTAACTTGAAAGATCCTTCAGTTTCCATCACTGATTTAGTTTGCATGTTAATCTATTAAATTCTATGGCCTAACAAACATATTAATTTGTTGACTGTTTGATGAAATGGCATCCAGATGAGCATGAATTTATTAGCAAGCCAAGCTTTTTATGGTAGAAGAGTCGTACAAAATAGTCTCATGTAACTCCTATTTGTTACATACAATGCCATATGAAAACCTACTTTTGATTTCTGATTTTCTTTCTAACTTTAAACTAATATGGCCAATAACAATATCTTACCTTTTGGTTAATAAGGTAAATGTTAACAAAAACTTTTTAGTCAAGCAAGTTATACAAGTTTACCTTTTCCCAAAATGTATATTAAAATAAAGAATTTTAAATGTTTTTGAAGCAAAGTTTTAAAAAGAGATTACATCACAGACTGTCAGGATTAAGAAATAAGAATACTGATGTAACAGTATGGATATTAAGTATCTTCCCTTGCTTTATTTACATGTAGGTTGAGTCTGCCTCATATTGCAGAGTCTTAGTCAATTCTTTTAAGGATTTGATTCCAGTGAAATTTTAGGCTTGTTCCAGTGAAGGAATGAACAAAAATCCTGTAAGAGCAAGAACAAAAAAAACTCACATTAAGACACAGAAGAAGCAGTAAGAAATCTGAGGCACAGAAACTTATAAGGCGAGAACAGAAAGCCCTCAATGGTAGAAATGTTTTAAAAATGGAAGATCATTGTATCCCACTCTGCACAGTGTAAGGACAGCCAAATGGTAAGCAATAAATAAAGTTTGACTATGATGCCAAACAATTGTGGTCAATATTGTGACTTAGCTAGAATCTCTTTCCAAAAGATTACAATTATACATAATCGATGATGGTTTATGTAATTTCAGTTTTTATTCATTTGTAGATACAAATCAGATAGATCTACCATTTGTTAATTTAAAGTAAGTGCACATTCTCTTGCAATAGAGAGAGGACGCTACAAAAACATTCCTGTAAATGACCGTATATGCAACTCATGCCAGCTAACACAAGTTGAGAATGAACTTCATTTATTCATATACTGTCCTGAGTATAAAAATATAGACATGATTTTATTAATGAAATTAAAAAGAGCATAAAAAACTTCAATAATTCATTAACAGAAAATAACATTAATTTGATTTTTACTTCCAATTCATATATTGTACAAAAGGCCACTATTGATTATATCAATCACTGTCAGCCCTCTTCCCATTGTTAAATATTTTTGTTAAACTAATGCTAGTCACCGCCGTCCACATTATACTATAAAGTATTTGTATATTTCTTTCATGTTATATTTTGATTATTGTATGTTTATTGTGTCATTACCATTTATTGAAATTGTTTTTGAACAATAAATAATTTGTATTTGTATACAAAGCATGCCGACTAAGGTTAGCGATTTTTAATCTTTTTTAACCAGCATATCAATAGCCTAGGTTCTGTACAATTACAATCGTTACTAAAATGAAAACTCTTATTGGTAGTTGACAATAAGTGGTCTTTCGATTTTCGATCGTTTCCATGTCAAGGTCATCCCTGACATTTGACCTTGACCTCAAATGGTAGATCTTTATGTGCTGAACATTTTTCATGTTAATAGTTATTCATTATCTGTTACGGTTTTTGAGATATTAGACAAAAACCATAAAATATACCAATTCAAGAACCTTAACTCTAATATGAGTCGTCAGACAATTTTTGACAAAATGTAACAAAATTAGATTTCGACATGACGAACATTTTTTCCATTTATTGTCTGCTTCAATCTATTACAGTTTTCGAGAAAATCCAATAACATGGTTGAAGGTCAAAGGTCAAAGCTATCTGTAAACTTTGACCTTGACCTCAAATTGCAGGTTTTTAGGTGCTGAACAATTTTCCTCATTTATAGTCATTCATTATCTGTTAGGGTTTTCGAGAAATTAGACAAAAACTATAAAATATACTGATTCCAGAACCGTAACTCTAATATGAGTCGCCCGATAATTTTCAACAAAATATAACAAAAGTAGATTTTGACGTGACAAACATTTATCCCATTTATTGTCTGCTTCAATTTATTACGGTTTTCGAGAAAATCCAATAATGAGGTTGAAGGTCAAAGGTCAAGGTTATCTGTAAACTTTGACCTTGACCTCAAATTGCAGGTCTT